>WAAD01000452.1:135392-214706 GCA_013389945.1 Fregata magnificens | reverse complement strand
CGGCCGCCGGGCGGGCTTCCCCGGGTGCCCGCTCCTTTGGCGCGGGGCCGATCGGTTTAGCCTCGGGCGAACTTCGGGCAACTTTGAAAGTGCCGTTGGTTAAAGGCAGGTGTATCTTTGTCGCCTTTCCTTCCCCCCCCGATAACCTAGACAATAGCAATCGCTTGATTTTCTTTTCGTTCAAGGTGTGTTTCCTCTTCAAGAGTGAGAGGACCCCTCGAGCTAGAGGAGTTCACTTCGGGGTTTTAGTGTTTTATTTCAGGACTGGCCCTTGGCTTTGTCGTCATTCAGGTTTGCAGCCTGGCTTTCGGTTTGCTTCGGTTTCTGTTCAGGAGCTCGATTGTTCGGTGCTGCAAAGCTCCCCCCAAAACTGGGGATAACGTGATGAAATTTCCCAGAGGCGACTCAGCGGCAGGGCAGGGGGCTCTCGGATGGGACCGTCCTCCGGTTGAAGAACAGCCACCCATGAGAAGTTCGGCAGAGCGCTGCTCTCTGACACTTAAACCGCACGTGGATGCACTGTTTGAGGAAAGAACAGAAGCTGGGAGCAAAGGATGTGTTTTCTGGCTGCTGGGTCCCTTCTGCTTATGATTTCCATGCTCGCAGGTCCCTGATTGGGGCAGTGCTGTTTCCTCCCCCGCCGCAGATGGCTCGTAGCACGGTGTAGAATTAGCAAACAGGATTGTTTCTCCTGGCGATGTGTCTGTGTGTGCACACACACACACACACACGTGCATGCGAAAGCTAATTCTTTGTGCAAACAGCGCAGACATGGGGTTCTGCACATTTCACTGATGCTTTGTTCTTGCGGCTCGTTTCCTTGCAGTGTATGATTTCTGGTGAGACTGTTCATTTTTATTCAGCAGGCTGAGGTGGGGGAGTGGGTGGGTGCTGGCTGCGGCTGAGTTTCCCTCTTACTTCTAATCTTCTCCCACACTTGTTTTCTCTCTTTGGAAGGTGAGGTTGCCTCACCAGCGTCCTGTTGGGTTGGGTGAGGTTGCCCACAGGAACTAGGTTGTGCCATCAGTACTTGGTTGCAAGTTGCTTCTGTTTGCTCTGCTCGGCTGGTGACAGTGGTTCACTCAAAGCTGCTCTGATCCCCAGCAAGCAGAGTCAGACCAACCAAGCCGAGCCTCAGAGAGTGGAAGATAACCCAGACTTGACACTGCATCACTCATCTCTCCTTTCCTCTCCCCTTGATCCTTAAGAAATGAGACAAATGGACTTATTTCAATTTTTTTGGCTGTCGCTGTGAGCCACCCAGCCATCTGCATCGCCAAAGACTTTCTTTGAGGAAGAACAGGCTGGGAAAATGGATTAAAGTATTAAAAAAATGACCAGGCAATTAGTTCCTGGAATTCTACAGACTTTGCTTTAGGGAAGATCCAAAATAGCTCACGTCCAGGGCTGGAGCTGGGGAAATGAGAAGGGGGCAGAGCTCCCATCAGCTGCTGGAGCGGCTCCAACTCCTGCTTCCACTGAAGCCCATGGCAAAAATCCCATTTCTTTAAACATTGTTGGCATGAAGAGGTCCTCTGGGGCCAGATCCTGCAGAGAATTAAGTCACGTAGTCTGCTGAAGTTCAGCGGGCAACTGGTGGCAGGCTCAGGTCCTCACGCTGGTGCATTTGGGTTGATCGTTGCTATCAACAAGCGCAAACTCCTGAAGCTTTGGGACAACAGCAAGGCACGCCCTAGGTGCAATCCAAGGGCCTGTACTGGTTCCTTTTCGACCCTTTTATTATCTTGTTTCATACTTTATCTCACTTCCTTGCCCTTGGTTTAGTGGAACTGTCAGTTGCTTTCTCATTCTTTTGCCGTGTTAACGTTCCTGAGACCTGGTTCATGCTAGTGGGTTGGAGATTCACATGCTCCGTATCAGTGCTTGTCTGCAAGGTGACTAATACTGAAGTGCCTCAATGCTAGAGAAAATCCCTGTTGGTTTTGTTTCTCAGTTTAAACCTGGGATTCGGTGATCATTTTTAAAGCAAAAGTAACTCCGCAATTGTAACAGCCTGGCTCTGGGACCTACGATGGCTCAGCAGATTTTTTTTTTTTTCTTATAATTTATTGTGATAATTTTTATTGGTATGTCCTTGGAAAAACTTTGAACGAGAGCAATTGGCTGATCGAGAAGTTCCGTGCTATAAAACTGTTGCAGCCATGTGGTTTCTAATTGCTGTTATAAACTTCCACCTCGGCCTCTCATGATCCACAAATGTGGAAAAAAGGAAATTGGGCAAATCTCATTTGCTGTCATTCATCAGACCATGCTCACCAGAGACCTGCCTCTTGCAATGGTCAGCTTTCAACATTTTGAAGAAAAGTGCTGAAGTTGGGGGGGGGGGAGCCATGGTGTAAGCCCAGAATACTCCCTATTAGGGTCTAGTGGGTCGGTTTACCTTTTTAGGGGTGTAACTAAGATAGTCTGGCCCAGAGAGCTACAAGTTGGACTCTTTTTTTCAGTGTGTCTCTAGTAAATGAGATGTGGATAATTGGAGCAGTTGGTAGATTCCACGTGCCTTCAGACTGTAAGCTTGTTGAATTAGCCAGATCTGTCCAGCTGGTGTAATTTGTGCTTTTCTTCAGAGTTTTATTCTGCTCCAGCCATGAAGTAGACGCGTGATGGAAAGGAATAAAAAACTAGGATCTGATCCTTCAGCAGTCCGAGTGTAAATGCTGGGAACAGGATCATTGTAAAAAATCAGTTAAATTTAAGCTCATGGGGCAACCACTTCAGCCATATCTGCATCTCTTTCATCCTGTCATTGACTGAGAAGTTAGATAAATACATTTAAATCAAAATAATCAATATTTTTGTCAAAAAGGCAAGGTACTCGCTAGAATCCTCTAGCCTAATTCCTGCATCCGACACAAAGATCCTTTAGCAATGACAACTTATGTTTAACAAAGGCCTTGCCAGAAAACCTCAGTGTGTTACTGGGTGTACGATTTATTAAATTTACACATGTATAAATGCATGACTGACTTTACTTAAAGCTGTCTAGGAGAACCAGTTGCCCAACCCTGTGTTTGGGTAGCTCGGAAAGTCTCATTGCCTCTCTATAACGTTGAAAGTTTTCAGAGTACATATTTTCAGCAGTACGTGTGGTTTAGAAGCTCTTATTTAGGGCATAACAAGGCAAAAGAGCAAAATAGGCAAAACCACAGCATCTGAGGGAAAAAATCTTATGTGGAATATTTAAGGCTGTTTCCACCGGCGTGTTGCTCCAGCCCACCAGCATGTCAGCGGGGGGATTCACACCGTAATTATCACAGCCCTCCTCAGCCGAGAGGTCTGTCTCCAGCAGGAAAACTCCAGAGAACCAGGCAGGAGGGGAATCATGATGTATCTTAAAAGGAGATGAGTCCACCAGGGTGTTTTTTAAAAAGAGGGATAGCTGCCAAATATTCAGCATCAGGAGGCAGATGGGACCATGGACAGAGAAAGCTGCCTGGCTTGTGAATTTGGGTGTGTATGTGTCTGTTTTTTCCTTTTCCCCCTTTCTAGTGTTTTAAAAATACTCTGGTTCAAACTCCTTCCCGTTGTAATATCAGCAGTGGCGCGGCAGCCAGAGGGCTGCGCCAGATAAAAATGCAAAGTAGGGTGTCCTGCGTTTTGTGCTAAGTCTGTCCAGTGCTGACTTGTGAGGCTGCCGTGACATTTTGTTCTTGTTTTCATTGTTTCATAGTGGCGTGACTTTGCTGAGCGGTATTTGTCTCTTCTCACTTGAATATCCAAGGGTGGGTCGTGGTAGTTGGTGGATGCAAAGCAGGGAGGTGCTCTGCGTATTTTGCAAATGGGCAACTGGGGCAGGAGTAAGTCGTGGGACCCATGGCATGAAAGGTGTTTCAGCTCTCTCGAGGCACCGACTGCGAGGCTGCCTTGGAAAAGGCGAACATACAGAGCTTCTATTATTTTTTGGGGTGGAGGGTGGGGAAGATAGCTTTTTCCCATTACCAAATGGTCTTCAGCAGAAACAACTGGAAAGGCTGGTATCTTGTAGAAATCAATCTTCTACTTGCCACATCATGTGCTGACTTAGTCTGGTAGGACTGGGAAGTTACCTGGTATTTGAGCTAGCTTGTAGACACAGATCTTTGATGGAGATGGAGAAGAGAGGGAAGAGGGACAGGAAGGATATCTCCCAGTTCAGCGTCAAGCGTCCCATTTATTGGCACTCTGAGGAAGGGCACCAGACACTGTATAGATCAATGAGACCCAAGACGAGACGATTTTTTTTCAGTAAGTCAGACCTGAGCACACTTGGAGGAGGTTTGTCACACTCTGTGTGGCATCTGTGGCTCAAACTCAGGAAAGGAGTCAAATTATCTGTGCAGAATAAAAACTGCTACTCAAGTTTTGATGAGGAGCGGGACTTAGCTTGGTTTTATGAGCGCACTAGGTCACATCCTGCCCTCAGACCAAGCCAGCAGAAGTGTGGCAGTGTCATTTCACTGCTGCAAATGGGATCGCTGCTGCATCACGCTGGCTCGGTGGAAATGGATATGTGGTTTTTCAATGCCTGGGAAAGTTTGTGTGATTAAATATAGCCCCATTCTCTGGTCTCATCAGCTTTCTCTCTTCTGTATTGGAAAGAAGAGGAAAGTCCTTTGTAAGAACCAAAATCTAGGAGATGCAGCCAAGCAAATTCCTCAGTCGTGGGCCAAAAACATAGACAAAATGGGTCGGAGATGCCTGGAGACCCCAGAGCAGGAGGCGCTGGAGTTCTGGCCCGGCAAGTGGGATGGAGAGCATGGATGGACAGACAGACAGGCAGGTCAGAAGATCTTCTTCCCTCCATGACGCTTGCTGAGCCTGCCTCTGCCGTGGCACTGATTTGCCCACCTGCCCCATGCAGCCGGGCAGGGCTTTCCTCAGTGAGCGCTGATCGCTTGCCGTTTCACTGCTCCCTCCCTTCCATGCTCCCAGATGTTTTCCAGAAATCACGAGCTCTCACAGCTTCATTTGGGTGGGAACTGAGCCAAGAGGGGAGATGTCTTTGCCTCTGAAAATGAGATCCCAGAGGACTGCAGTGGAAGAAAAATCAGACCCTTCATTTTGAGGAATGAGAGGGGCAGGGAAGCGATGCCAGCCGTCAGACTGGCCTCCAACCAGAGTTAACGCCGTGGCAGGGAGGTCCGGTGCGTGGCTGGGGAAGGCTGTTCACCAGCTGAGTGGTCCTCTTGTCACCGTTCCCTTTTGGAGCAACCTGCAGCTTGCTTGGCTTCATGCCTGACCACCAGGGATTTCTCTGGGATGATTCGTTTCTCCAGGCACGAGCTTCACCTTTCACGTTACAAGACCCGTAACGCAGGGAGAGTTCATTCATTAGTACTCAGAAAGTGCCTTGGGGAGGGTTTGAGAAGAAGATGGGCTCCCTGAAGCCACCGGTTCCTGGATGCTCCTTGCATCGTTATGCTGCCTTTTTATTTGCTGAATGGGGTGATACCAGACTTCTTCAGCACTGGGTTTTTAGAAAAACCTAAATAGAAATAGAAAATAGAAGTGCAAAGTTTCTTTCTGATAAGGATGTTGTTAATAAAGTACCAAGATTTTCTGTCCTGAAACTTCAGCTTTATTAGAAGCATCTACTGGCTATTAGCTTTGCTACAAATCACTTCTAAACTGCTTAGCCTCATGCATAAACACTAATGAGGGAAGAGCTATAATAGCAAGAGCACTTATGTTTAATAATTGCCAATCTGCACAAATATAAATAGCCTGTGTGAGCACGGCTTGACCTGCTGGAAACAAGCAGGTAAGGTTAAGAGGCAAAAGCAGGTGCAATATTTCTTTGCTGTTACGGTCCTTGCCTCCAATATTCTTTCCCCCACTCATCCGTCAGTCGTGTGGATGCAAGGCAGATGCGGTGCCCTGAAGTCGGTGCAGCCCTGGTATGAAGTTAGCATGGGTGACAGAGTCCAGTAATTTTTAGATGGCTCGTTTTTAAAGTTAATTTAGGGACATTTTTGTGCACAGGGATATGTGTTGTGGGTTGCTTAAGGCTGGAAAACACACATTAGTGCTCCTTTACTGGCGGTTTATTGTGCCAGATTTTGTCTACAGCACTAACTTTTATATATAGCTATATATATAGTATTTCCAGGACTTAAAGACCTATTTTAGCTTCTGAGCTGTACATGAATTTTAGAGACCCTGATGTACTTTACATTAACATTTACATTAACAAAGTCACTTTTCCAGTGAACTGAAACAGTGGATGTTAACAGCCTTAAACTCCTCCGTTAGTCACATCAGGTAGATTTCTCACCCCCGGGCAGTCACTAACCATTTCACTGTTTGCCCTGCTGGGAGATGGATACTTACAATTCTGTCGTTTGCATTTAAATTCAAGTGTTAGAACTGAATTGGGATGATTTTCTAATTCAGAACCAAGTCGGGATTATTTTCTGGTGCTTTTCACTAGTGGGCTGGATGACAAACTTGGTGATGCTGTTTTGATAAACTCTTCTGGGCGTCATGACTTGGCTTCATTGATTTGCAGTGATTTAAAGTCAAGAAGAGAACAAAGGAACTGAATACAGAGGCCCCAGCTCTCTGTTTGCTGAGCCGCCATCCCCGTGATCCCCTTCTTGCTTTTGCAGCAGGCTCAGGGATGTTCCTACTCCTGACAGTCAGTTGGGAAGCTGAGCTCCACATTTTTTTAATCTTCGTCCTTGTGAAATTGCGTCTCATCAAGAGGGAAGGGGGGAAAAAAAAAATCTATTTAAATACAATTCTTGTCTGGAGGGGAAACTATCAATACTTTGTGTCTCCTTTGTAAAGCTGAAATCTAGTGGGCGTCTTTTAACAAGACGTTTCTTCGGGGCTCCAGCCTTGATTCTGTGTTTAACAGATGTTTCGATTAATACCTGGTGATCTGTAGCATCACAACCAACATCTGAGCAGCGAGTATCTCCAGGGCCCTTATAAATGTCATTGTCTATCACAGCTAATCAGTCTGTGAGCTTCCTTGCAGGTGACCTCGGGGTGGGATTCACCTTGCAGATTAGGACACCTACATTTCGGCATTTCTGTGTAGGTGTCTACCTGTGACCCAGATGGTCTGAGCTCCCGTTGTGGTCAGCAGGGTTGTCGGGTTCCTGGCAGCTGCCTGCTCTCAGGCCATTTGAGATGCAGGAAAAGATCCCGTTGTCCCACATCATCCCTTTCTGGAGAGCGAAGGCCCCGTAGATGCTGTGTTATCGGCCAGCCCCACATGGATGCTATGAACACAGAAAATAAAGTCACCCCAAATAGCACCACATGCCTCTGTTACGCGCCTTTTTGAACCCTCCGTGACTCTAGTGGCAGTTCAGTCACCCTCAGGTAGACACCTACATTTAGAGATCTTAAGCTGCAAGCTGAATCCCTCCCCAGGCTTCTCTCGCGTTGTGTAAGAATGAAAAAAGAAAACCTGCTCACGCTGAGCTCTTCCCTGCAGCCTGCTTTATGCATTACCGAAAAGCAGCTTTTATTTCATATTTCCTAAGTGGCCAGACTGCTGCAGTTCGAACTTTAAGGAAGGTATCCCTTTGCAAGGCAAAAAATGAAACAAAATTAAATATACTGAATGTGATGCCCACCCCCCAAAAAAAAAAATCTGTGACAACTCTGTAGAGTTGTAACAAAGTGAAAAGCTGCTTCAACACTGACACTCAGAATTTTTATGCACTCAACTTGGAAACAGCCAGAATCCAAATCCTGCTGGAGACTATACATCTTCCACCTTTATTTTACTGTAGCCAAATTCAACTCTTATTTTAAGTGAATGTAGTGATTATTGTTTATAGCCTTTTTCCCATTACAGACCCCTAGCCATTTCTGAGGGGAGGGGTGAACCCCTTTAGAAAGTTCACCCCATTCATGGCTATGTGGGACACATGTATTGTAGATTTCTCATTAAGTCACCTGTCACAGCCCTCAGGGGTTTGCTGAGCAGAGATTAAACTCCACGGCCCTGGCAGATGTGCTTCCTTGCAGAGGGAGGGAGTGAATGAGATCCTCCCCAGGACCCTTCAGCCCTCGCTCGAAGGGAAACCGCTCAGCCGTGGAGCTGCAGCAGCGCTAGCTGATGTGGTTACATGTGTCCTGCTGCTAAAGCCACTTCATCCTCCTTGCCGTCAGTGAGTGGGCTCAATCCTGAGCTGTGCCCAGTATTTCTTGGCTGCTTTTCCCCTGTAATTTGGCGCTAGTAATTTGGGACAATTCAGCTAGGAATGCAAAGGGATGTGGCTGCTTTCTTCCCCTTGCTGAGTCCTGCCATGTGCTGGGAGCTACACGGAGGGGTGATGGAGCCCCTCTGCCAGCCTTGTGCTGGCTGGGCACCCCTTTGGGATTCACTCCCTGGGGAGGTCACAGGGGTTTCCTGTTGCCCCAGGGTCATTTCAAAGCAGGGTGTAAGCACAAAAGAGCCTGCACTGAAACAAGCCACTTGTTTCCTGCAATGTCTGCATCCATCTATTTGGTAATTTTTCATTTTCACCCTGGCTCTTAAGCATAATTAGGCTTTTCCAGCTTTTTTCACAATAGAACCAGGTTTTCTTTTTGCTTGACATACTCGAAGGCAGAGAAAAAAGCTGCTGCTGAGATGGTTCCCAGCTTCACAGGGCACCGAAAGGAGGCCAAACACTACATGAAGAATTACTGATGTGCTCAAGTGTCGACTGCTAGGCTGCTTGCATTTTTTTGGGGAATGACATTAAACACGGCTGCAGAGCTGTGTGGGTCTCAGCTATGCCGTGCACTTAATTCCAGTCCTGCAACAATTCCTCTCGAAGAATTTTCCCACCCCTTCTGTTTTGCTCTACTCGCTGACTCTTGTTGTACAGTTCCCTTTTTGCACAGTTTCTATGTGCAAAGCTTTTTTCGCCTTCTGGAGCTGGTGCTTTGCAGTTGGGGCATGGGCAGTGTTTGTGAGTGCAGGAATTCTTGCTCTTTCATCCCCTCCACCAAATTTCTTTTGCAGCACCGTTTTTGGCAAAACGAACCTTTGTTCCTCCTTGCCCCGCTCTCTCCTCCCTCCCCTGGGAAGTCATACACGTTTCAGCAAACAGTATGTCAAAGGCTTATCTTGAGGCTGTTTGTGTACAATGCAGATAAGGCAAGGTTTGTCAAGAGAAATAACAGCATATATTGGAACAACTGAAATATATATATTTTATATATATATCATTTTACGTAAATATATATATATACACACACACACAATAAAAATAAATATGTTCAGGCATGGCAATACTTTTTGAGGTCTGAAAGAGAAACAAAACTAAGTAGCAGTTGCTCTGGGTTTAGCCTGAAGATGTTTGTCAGTGGGACAACGTGAAAGCAAAGTGTGCTGGTTGGAAAGAAAGGCTCATTGCAAAACCATCGCTACCATGCTTCTGTGTTATAGACCTACAACACATCTCCAAAAGCCAAGCCCACAAATTAACATTCATGGTTCTGCTGGGCATTAAAAACCTGGGGCTCAGTGGAGACATTGATTTTTATAACATGCTGCAGTTTTCTTGATGTCTCGCCACCTGTCTTGCCATCGCAGAGGTGATAACTCTTGCCCACCCCTGCAGTCCTACAGGGCTGATGGTCCTACCAGCTCCTCTTTGGCTAAGTGATTCGTCTGCTCCGCAGGTCCTAATTGCTCTTTTTTTCTGTAATTAATTAACTTGACTAAACTCAGAACAGTTATTTCAGACCTATGCATATCCTGAAGTTTCCTGTGTGCGTTTCAGAGTTAAAGAGCTTCAAAAGCTCTTTTTTTTTTTTTTTTCTCTAGCTGTACTAGTCGGTCTAATGAAAAAAATATTATGTTCCATGTATCAGTAGTCAATCATGGCTATAATAGCACTTATAAAACTGTGGTGTGAGGTGTTGCTTTTAGAGATCCGTTTGTCTTGGTACCTAGTTCTTTTGGTGACAGTAGGTTGGATGTCAGTGGGTGAAGTTGTGCTGGAAGTGCGTGATCTACACTATAACTAAATTTACACGCTGTGAGGAAGAGACTCATAATGTTGGCGTGTGTATTTGTGCCTTCCACCTTGACTGTTGTTTTCTTTTGCATCTTACAAGCTTGGGGATATAAGGCAGAAACAACCTTTTTGTCTCCTTGAGGTCTCTGCCAACATAGGGCTCTTATCGTATTTGTACAGTTATTTACCTTTAACTTCTTGAAGTTCACTTTTTTGCTGTGTTCCTTTGACTGGAAGGCTGTTCCCAGAGCCAGACAGCTCTGGTAGTTAAACTGTGTTAGCCAAGCCCTGATGATTTTGTAGATGGAAAGGAAATTAAAAATTGGAGCTTGCTGCCTTGGCTCTACTTGACCTGAGCCTCACAAATGTCTTAAGGGACCAATAAGCATCTGGAAATATTTTTAGACCTAGCTAAAAAGCTGAAGCTTTGGTTGTCTGTTCAAATTTTTTTGCTACGTATTGTTGTTACAGGGAGATAAAACAAAGCCAGGATTTATTGAAGGGACATCTTCCAGAAACACTAAATTCAGTTGTGGAAGAATAGCTAAGTAAAGGGCTGAGTAAAGGTTGCGATTTTCTAAGGGAAAGACGCCTGGTGTGCTTGACAGCACTATAGTTACTCTTTGGAAAAAGAGATGCAGAAGTGAAAAGAGTCCAAGGGGCCACTGCGAGCTGTGAGGGAGGCCTCAGGGACCAGCCAGGACCTGTGATCCCAGCATGGTATTTGCCTGGGGATATGGTGAGGGCTGGGATGAGGGAGAGGAGGAGGTGATAGAACCATATGGAAGGGCAGCTGGGAGCAATGGGCAAGAGAAACACGAGGGCAGCAGTCGTGAACTCCAGCTGCAAGGAGGCTAGGAACCGCAGCCTTTAGGTAGATCAATTGTGGAACAATCCCGCGTTTGAGCTGAATCTCATGTGCAGGTTGATCGTTGGGTCTGCTGATCCCGCTTGGATCACCGCTATCTAGAAGCATCCCAGAGCTGTAGCACTCCTAGGGGACAGCCTGTGCTGGGAACGCTGAGCCGCCTAGGTGCAGTTGTCTCTCCTGTACTGCCTTTTCCCAGTACGTTTTTTCTCCCCGTATTGCTCTGATAGTATATTTCTTCTCCTGTTCCTCTCTGCTGCGGATCTGACAGCATTTGTTGTTGCACAACTGAAATCATCATCATAATAAAACAGCAACTATGTCTTTGATTCAGGCTTGCTTTCTTCCCCACTACAGGACTGCTGAAAAGTCAAGTCTCTGTTTCTAGAAGGGGTATTAAAATGCTTGGCAGGTTGGTGCCCCTCTACTTCGTAATTATTTGTTCTCTGCCAGTTCACCACTCAAGCTTCCTGAGCTGTCAGCTCTGAAAACAAGTATTAAATATATATTGCAGCCTTGGGAGGAGAGCCCAACCAGTCAGAGTACAATGCACCTAAAAATAAATGCTTATTTCCCTTGCAGAGTAGCCTGGAGAGAAGTACAGGCAAGGAACAGTGTCCACTGGGGTAACCATGAGTAGAAGGAGATGAACCAATAAATTCAGCTGCAGCTGGAGAGGGGCGATGGATGAAGCTGAGGACCTCTTAGTTCAGTTCCAGGCTCTGCAAATGAACTTTCTGCTAGGGGTGGTCTTGCAGCCGAACACCTAAAACCCAATCTGGGAATGAGACAAATAGGCTTCCTTTACTTGCCCTTTGCTTATTTCTTCTCACTTTTGTCTGCCTACATCATAAAGACTTCGTAGTTAGTGTTTGGCTAGATTAGCCTTGCAAATCGATGTCATGGGGATGATGCGGTTACGCCCACATGTGCACTCGTGATAACGTCGGGGAACAGAAGCATCTTCTGAAGTGAAGGGCTAGTGCTGGTGCCGGAGTGTTTGTACGCTCGATGGGATTGAATTGGCTGGGTGTGGGAAGGTTTGTAACAGTGAGGGGAGTGAGTTGTGAGAACAGCCTGCCAAGAGCAGCACTGAGAGCCAGAAAACCAACTTCTTTTGTGATGGAGGTTGGCCGGTTTCTGAAAGGGATGTGTTGTCTGTCACAGGGGCTGCCTCAGAAAGAGCCTTCCTATATGATGTGTATGTTCTGCAGCTGCTGTGCGGGGAGAGCAATTGGTGTGATACTGTTCACAGTGCAGCGCGGGCCTTCCTGCTTCAGGAAAAACTTAGCAAGGCAGAAACACCTTTAGCAGGAGCAAGGCATTATCACAGGATGGATCTACCTGTCAGCGCAGGAATGGGAGGCTGACCAGGCTTGGAGACACATCTACATTTGGCTTTGAGACTGGGGAGAGTAGGAGATGGCAACAGATCATCTTGGAAAGCTACCGGTTTGTTGAGAGATGAGCAGGATCTCTTTAGGGTTTCATATAGTCCCCCCAGTACTGCAGCTTTGCCAGTTCTCCAGTGGGAAGGTCCCACCGATGATGCCTCTCTTGGCAGTCTCCTCCTTGGTCTCTGTTTTTTGAAGGTATGTGTTTGTGAGTGCATTTGGGCACACTGCAGGACATGTTGCCGTTGCAGAAAACTCAAAGCCAACTGCAAGGCTTTTCTCTGTGTGTGACGGGGGTCACTGCTCTCTCCCCCCATTACCCCTTGTTTTGAGGGATCCATCCACAGACTCAGGCCTTCCTACGCCAGCCAACAGTGTCATCATCCAGGCTGTCGTGGACATCATGGCTATGAAGGGAAAGAAGCGTTTTGTTAGCGAGCAGAGACAGGGAAAGGTTTCCATCAGGATGACCCTGGCCATGTGCTCAGTGTTCAGCCAGGGGCTGGGCTGTCAGTCCCAGCACGGTGTTTCACAGAGCAGATGTGGTCTGTTTCTTGTAAATCTTTTGTTTCAGAGGAGAGGGAGAGGGGGATTAATATTTTTGATTGCTCTCATACGAGCAATAGGGAGTTCCCAGATCCTTCACGCTGTACTAAAATAACAACAGCAAGTTTAAGAAAGGTGCTTCTCTCCAGAAAAAGATGCGGTCAACCATCTCCAACTGCACATGCACAGGAACGTGAGCTGCTTACAAGGGGTGAGCAATTAGGTGAGAGGGAGAGAAATTTAAAATCAACATCGTACATCGACAGTGAGGTCTACAGTCGGGAAACCATTGTACTTCTGCACAGCTCACCCAATTAGTGGCTGCAGCTGACTGAGTGTGGGGTGTGTGGTTGCTGTGAAATGAGATTTAATTGATCTTAAGGCCAAGATATAGAGCACCTTGACCGATCTCTTCACATTAGACCTTGCTGACCATTTATCTTCCAAATGCATTTTACTTAACAAAAACCCTAACCTTTAACTTGAGGAATATTTTCAGGAAGGTGGGTTTTTTTGCTTGTAAAGTTGCGGGGGGTGAGGGAGATATTTATCCTTGGGGAATTTAGTCCTTGATTGATGGAGGAGAAAAAATAGAGTAGCTTTTCTTATCAAGAAACTGGAAAAGTTCACAAGTTCTGAGTTCTTTTTCTTGACAGAACAGTGAATAAATAAAAAGCCATGCTTTTTATGGATTGTTTAAACTTTTTTTTTTTCAGGCCAGAAAATGGCCAGAACGTGCCACACCTTTAGATGATGGCACAGCCATTTCTGGGAAGGAGGGAAATTTCACTGTCCTGATGAGCCTGTTGGAAGACAGACACACTCAGAGAAGGGATAATGACCTTTATTTTGGATCGTAGATCAGTAGTGGGAGAGTTTCCATTCTGAAAGCTGTTCGGTCACAACTATTAGTCTGAAGCATATTCAGTCTTAGAGTCTGGGGATCTCGAACTCGCTTCAACAGTAGCAGATTTAATTGGGGAAGAAAGTTTCCAGGCCTGGAAATAGAATATTGCACTAAGTCTAGAGTTTAAAGGTATTTAAGAATCTAGGAAAGTCCTGACCAATGAGATCAGGGTTTTGGTGTCTCCTGTAGAGGGTATCAGTGGGTTACCCCAAGTTATGTTTTCCTGCAAAGGGGTGGCATTTAAACGGTGTGACTGAAAGCAGCACATCTGGGCATCAGGAGGGAGAGGGCAGGAGGAGCTGCAAGGGTAAAAGTGCATTTTCTTCATTATGTGGGAGATACTTAGAGATCAACGTGTCTGTTCTTGGGTTTGTCCGGGATATGGTTATTTCAGCCTCTTTAATCCAGCACCTTGTGGCCGCAATTGTCTCACTGGAGCTAAAAATAGAGTAACTTTCCCAATTGAAGTAGTATTTGATCTCCTTTCTGTCTGTGAGGAAAATGCAGCTGAGTTCCTGTGACAGTGTTATTCTGATGGAAAGTCCCATAGGATCATTGCAAACAGCATGGGTTCAAGACCTCGGTTCTAGCATCTGCCTCAACATCCCTTTCCCTAGCAGGAGCTGGCACTGAAAACAGAAAGATAAAAGCATGCAGGCACTCAGTCACATATTCGTTCAGCCCTAGGAATTTAACTAATAGTTGTGCTTGGGAAAATCCTACCCTGCAGTTACCATCCTCAGCCAGCATAAATCAGCTTAGCTTCGCTGACGTTAACATTGCTGCGCCGTGCCGTCTGAGGATCTGACTGTGAGTTTAATGCTCGTGAAAATTGTTATGGGAGCAACCCTGGAAGGCTGAAACCCAAACGTAGCACAGGCAACAGCAGTCCTCCCCGTGGCCCAGAGGCTGTGGCACATGAGATGTTCCTCAGGGAAGACCTCAAGGTGGGTGGGTGGCATAGCTTGTGTGACCCAACCTTGCCCATATCATGACCCATGAATTCTGTTGTCACCATATGGAGAGGTCTCCAGCAAAATAACCTGGCTCTGGCAACAAGCCTGGATGGTAGCGCTTATGGAAAAAAGAGGTCCTTAACCATTGGAGTGGGATGCTGGGGTGTATCTGCTAGGAATGGGTCAGGTGTATGGTTTCAGCCTTTGGCCTGAGGGCGCTTTTGAGACAGTGGGAAACCTTTCAGTTGTCTATGAAGATAAATAACAGCACAGCCGCGGAGCTGAAATTAAATGTATAGAGATTCTGTGCTTCCATAGGGAATTTCCAGGACTCAGCAAATTAAAACAAGAGTGAACTCCGTCAGGTTCAGCCGGAGAGAGGGAGCTTTTGTATACACCTTTTTGTATAGACTCTATATGTCCTATATGACTTTTTCTGATCTATGTGATCAGAAGTGAGGAGAGCTCATGTCGGGTGGTCCCCAAAGGGTTACACATGGTTTAGCAGAGTGAGTTTGCTGCACAGCCTGGCTGGAGAACGGGGAAGAGAATGCCAGAGGTTTCCACGTTTCTTTTGTAATCAGTTAAGTGTTCTCACTCTGATAAGCAAAGTATGATTTTAATTAAAAAGCCATTCCAGCTGGATTTAATTTTTATGCCATTGAAGAGGCAAATTACTGTGGATATAAAGAGAAAAAAAAAAAGAATGATGGTCTTCTCATTCCAAAGAGTTTTAATCCACAGTGGCTTGGATCCCAGGTCAAGGCTAATTTCCCTACTCCTTGGAAGAAATATTGTGATTTTTTTTTTTTCTCACATCTCCTCAGCAGAAGGACCAATAAGAGATCCCTGCTTTGACTCCATGTATTTTTAAGTTAAGGAGTTAAGTTAATTGTGCCATCCCAGTGGGCTGTTGCACTCAGGGAGCCAACCTTGACCTTTGTCGCCTTTTAAACAAGGGCTTTTCAGAGAAGAGCTGTGTGTTTCGATGTACTCTGATGCTGAGGAAAGCGCTTCCCTCTATTTTCTGTCCCTTTCATATGCTGCATTTAATTTTGTGGGGCAAAGACTGGAGCTGGTGCTGGGCTAAATCTAGGGGACATTTAGCTGTGTTTAGTAGAAAATGGGTGTACGCCTAGGAAAAAATAAAGATGTTCTTCCTTTCACTTACATTGTTCAGTCTTATCTGGTCATGCTATTTAGCTGTGGCATGAGGTGCTGCTGTCAAATAATTCTAGTAACAGCTGTCTGATAGCAACTTGTATCACCAAGGATATGAATGACACATATCTTTCCCAAAGGCTGGTGCACAAAAAGAGAGGCTGGACCAGAAATGCAGCAAGGTGATAGTTATAAACACCATCCAGAACTCTCAAAGGTCTTGCAGATTTATTTTTTTAATTTTTTTTTCATTTCATTTATTCACCCATAAGAGTATTTCCAGTCCATATAATCACAATTATAGTCTGGAGTGTCACTGTAAATAAATGGGGCAGGATCGTTGAGTTTCATTTTCCTAAAACACTTTGCAAGGCACAGTTTTGGATGTGTAGCTGGACAGGCGTGCTTGGGAGCGCGCAGCAGTGGATGGCTCCTTGCCCAGGTTGGGAAAGCTGTGGAGGAAGAGCGCTCCCTTCTCGCCTGCAGTCTTGTAAGCATGTAAAGCATAGCGGTTACAAGTGACAGTAAATGCAGCTATGATTACTGAAATAATAGGCTTTATATTAAAATATATGCCTTGTAATAAGCTACTAAGATTTGATTTTAAACTTTGTTGCTTCTTCTGTTTCCTCACCCTGTGCCGCTGCTGTGTCTTCTGTGTGATTGCCTTGATCCCGAGGGTGGGAATTTAGGAATGAAATGAAGAGACAAAGCCGTATTTCCACATTTAGAGAAGCCACTTTCTCTCAGAAGTACTCATAGCTTGATAAACCTATGAAGGATGCACAAGGTGCAGCCGTATCCCGGTGCCAGTTTTGTTGTGATTTAAAAGCATTCCAGCTTTGTGCTATGTCAAAGCGCCATAAATTCTCATCTACAAATAGCAGTCCTCAGTAATGTGTGCAGGGCTGGGAATGGGATGTTCTGGGCAGGAAGCAACCCCTTGAGGCAGGAAACCCAGTTAAGGGAAGTTAATGGCAAGAACCAGCTGACGGTGAACGCAATTTTTCATTGCGGTGGGCAGGCACAGGCTGCTGAACAGAATATCCTCATTTTCCACTTGACTAGCTGGTAGGCTGTGGAGGTGAGAAGAGCTTCTTAAGGACTTCTGCCCTCAAACGTGATGCCTGTTGGCAATAGCCTGCACTACCTTGTCTGGAAGATCTTCCCTAGCTGGAGCAACCTCTGCCGTGGCAAGTATGAGCTTGTGCCACTGAGATGCATTTGCAGCTCTGACCATAGATGAGCCTCAGGGAAAAGGTTAAACTCTTCACAGGAAGAGTAATGCAATCGGGTTGTGAAGTCTCAGCACTGCAGATGTGTTCCGGGTCCATGTTCCCAGATTAACACCCAGATAAGTCTGATAAGCCATGTACAGTGCAACCCTCCTTTATACAGATGGGACACCTAAGATAGCAAGTGGGTTGAAACGCTGTCCCACGGCACATGTGCAGTCACAGGAGTTGCACAATCCATTTGTTTTCATTAGGTGAAGTACATCCAAATAGTTCGTAATTGGCAGATGCAGCCAGAGTTCACTGTGTCCCTGGCTCAGTACTGCAAGCCTGGCCTTGTAGGGTCCAGCAAACCCAGAGCTGATGTCATGGGTGTTCTTGCTTTGAAGACCAGAAGATAGCAAAGAAAAGTAAGAATGGAGTCTCTTCCCTGGAACAGCAGGACAGCTCCTTCATTCAAGATGGATTTTTCTCCCATACACTGGAACGGAGGAAGACGTTATGCAAAGGACAGCTAGGCTTCCAGCATCCTTCATCCGTTAGTAAGACTGGATGCAGACCCTCCTTTCGTCCTATAAAAATGTCCCCAAGGTGGGACTCTTTTGCAGATCAAGGCGTCTAACAGTAGTCATTTCATTATGGTCACTGGAGCTTTGAGGTTTGATTTAGCTGCCCACGGGTAGGGCCTTGCGCCATTTCAGATAGCTTAGGGCTCCCAGGTGCCTGTGCAGAGGGCACAGGGCTCCCATATGCCCTTTCTCATACCACCCAGCCCACATGCTGTCCCAGCTCTGCTGAAGTATTTCATGTGGGACTGGGCAGCAAACTTCAGACAAATGAATTCTGCCTTGAGTTGCAATATCTGTGTCTATTTGTGTGCGTACAGAGACCAGCTCGACGTCACCAGTCTGCACTGGTGAAATACCGATAGCTGCTAGTCACTTTTGGCAACCCCAAAAGCTAAGGAAGCAAAAACAGCAGCAAAATTCATGAAATGATTCTGAAAAAGTTGAATTTCTCATTTATTCGTCTCCTGGATTACAGATGTTTGGTATCTTTCTTTTCTGTGCAATCAAGATGACTAGAAGCCTGCTGCTGCTGCTCGTCCGTTGGCTGGGATGCACTAACCATGCCAGGATAAAGGGAAAATACTGCAGGTTTCCTGAAGAAACCTTGGGGATTGGCAGCACCCAGTGGCTCCAGCAGTATCAATAGGACTTTGCTTTGTCTCTTCTCGCTTCATGACGTGGATATTTAGACCTTAATCAAGCCTTTTCTAACAAAAAGACATTAATCAAACAGGAGTGCCCCTAAAGTGGAGTCTGTAAGGACTTCTGTGCAGCATTTCCTCTTCTTGAAGTCCAGAACATTATTGAAACTTCATTATTTGAATGCGTTTTTTTCCAAACATACAGCAGCAAGAGCAAGTGGGCTTCCATGATTAGCGGCAGCTTCCATGATTAACCAGCAGCTATTTGAGAAAATCCAAGTGGAATGTAACGTCTCAGTGCCTGGGCCAACATCTGACATCAGAAACCCAGGAAGTCTGTGCACTTGTAGCTATATTAAGATTAGAGTAATCCCTGATGGGAAGGGTAGATTATTTTATTTGGCTAGTTATTGAAAGCAACAAATTTTCACCAGTTAACTCCAGTAAGTTGAGTCCAACAACCTGTTTCTGATAAAGCATAACTTGCACTTTGTTGAACTCTTCCTTTTCAGGAGCTGAGATGGACAACTCAGCACATCTATTTCCCCTTGCCCTAGCGATTAATCTAAGTGTGCTGGAGAGACTTATGGATTTGCATAGGTTTCCACTTTGCATCCCGTTGTGCCTTTCTCTGCTAGATTGAATTGCCTTATAGCAGAGTACCTTTGAAGACATTCAACACCTGATTGAGTTGCCTAAACATAGGTTCCCAGTATCTACTGAGATAACCTTGTTGTGAGGGCATCCAGGTCTTGCTCCAGAAGGATGCGGAGCTCCTGTAATTGCTTTTAAGCTTCCTTTCCACACCTTCCCTTGGTCTTTGTTACCCTTTTAAAATGCATGACGTTAGTGTCACAGCACAGGTCTTCCCAATACCATGTAGAAAAGGAGTGTTATCTTCTTGTTCTTCTTTGCTGTTCAGTTTATACAGCAAACAGTTGTGTTAGCCTTTTCTCAGCAGCACGTACAGGGAGTTCATGCTGAATTATTTACCTCTTTTAATCCCCAGATCCTCTGCCACATTACTTCTTTTCCAGAATTCAGGCTGCCATACTGGAGGTCTGTGCTGAATCTGTTCTTTCTTGAGTGCAGCTTTTGCATTTGGCTGTATTCAAATAGACGTTCTCAGCCAGCTATTATAAGTGCTCTTAGGTGCAAGTTAGCCAGGCCTGCTGATTTTAAATGTTTATCTCTCGTAGATGTTGTTTAACATCTGCCTTTGTTACTAATGGACTGGAAAAAGCTTCTTCATCACCATCAGAGACACGCACGTTGCCCTGCTGCTTTCCAAATACAGATCAAAATCACACGTTGAGCTTTCCTCTACTGGACTGTACCATCTGTAAGACTTTGTTTGTTGTAATGCTTTTGTTTAAAAAAAAACCAAAAAAAACCTCACCAAAAAAACCCAACAGAACAAAACCCAAAACCAACCAACCAACAAAAAAACCCCAGAAAACACTAACTTCTCGTTAATCTCTTATTCTTACCAGCTGCAGATTTTTCCTGATGTCTTGAGGTTCCCATATAATGCTTCTAAGCTTCATGATACCTCATTCATATTTCTTCATCTATATTTCTCTTCTGTTTAGTAAATATTGCTGGGTTTGGGTTGTTGGTTTACTTATTTATTTTCACTTCCGATTCCCCTTTTAATTCATAGTTGAACTGAGATTAGGTTTTACTCAAAGTTAATCATTCGGACTGGGAAATCACGCTTGGCTTGGTTCATTATCTTTTTGGCCAGCTGGCCCGTCCTTCCAGAAGAACCGTGACCTGTCTCACAGCACAGTGTGCAAGTAGGGCAACCAGGGGCAGGTGGTGAAGGAGGTACCCCATCATCGGGCTGGTGCCCAGCCATCAGGAGGAGAAGGCTATGTGTCAGGTAGGACACAGATCACAAGAGGAGTGAAGACAGGTTTTATTACAGAAGCATAATTTGGGGGACAGTGGGGATATTTTAATAGGGTACGTCAACATGCTGGAGTTGCTTTCTGGAAAATACAGATCAGAAGTCAGAGGTGGGAAAAAGATAACATCATCTTAATGACATCTTCCTGAAAGTGTAGGCATACGTCTCCCAAAAAGGTATGAAGGATCCACAGAGAAGAGCACATAAGTGCAGTGATCCATTTGCTACAATAGTTTACCCAAAAATCAACTTTTGATAAACATTATAATCAGTGCAGTGAAATTTTCCACAGTTCACAGAGAGGATCTCAGAGGAGAACTTCATTCATTTCACGGGGAGATAGTTTTAACGTTGTTATGAACAATTTAAGTGCTGTTTCATTAACAATTTTATGGTTAGTACAGTTAATAATACCAGAGAAGAAAAAGAAGCATGCCTTATATTAAACTCAGCTGTCAGTAAGCAGAATACATACAAATGGGGATCTCCTGTTTGGTATCATTGTTTCTAGAGATATGTCTGTGTTTATATTCCTATTCATGTGACTTGGATGGCAAGCTTAAAAACTTGGCTGGGTTTTGTCAGTTAATGTTTTTAGAAAATTCTTGGAATATGTTTGTTGTGTGTCCATGCTTGAATTGTTACTGTGGTGAATGCCTTCTGTGGGAAACCTGTAATTCCAGAAGTTTGTAATGTGGCCAAGAAACCTCTGCTCAAGATAAAACTTTGGAGGGAAGAGGCCCTGGATTTTTTTTAATTATTATTTTTAGTTTTTAATGATGCACCTTAATTGCTTTAATGTGCCTTGGGTTTTGTGGTTATTTCCTCTAAGGCATTTTGTGTCTAGAAACTTTAACGGCAGCTTGAGCTATTGCAGAGGGACTTTTAATGGGGTCTTAAATCTGCTTGTACAGTTTCATCTCGACATACATCCAGAGTTTCTTGAAGCTGTGAGATTTTTCCTCCTCGGATGGACACAGTTGACTGGACTTGTTGTTAGAGAAGCAGAAAGTGCATATGGATGGCTTAGCAGGTGACATCTTATTTCTAGTTGCATCCTGAATTAATACCCTAACAAGACAGTAGTATTGGCTGGGGATTGCCGGCGAAGGTCTTATACCGGTTGCTGTTAAAGTACCAGGCAAGACATCGCTAACGTGTGAAGTTGTCACAGGCAAAAAGCTGAAGGAATATCACGGATCACAAATGAACTAAAAGGGCCCAGGCAGCTGGGCAGGAGGGACACAGCGTGAGGAGCTACAGCCATCTCGGATGGAGTCAGATGCTTGCGAAGCTATTGGCAATCTGGGAAGAAGAGCAAGCGTTGCAGCTGCGCAAGTGTTTGCCAGAAGTGACGCCTACCTGGCAAGCGTGTGTGTTTGAACACGGACTGCGATGTCTTGGGGCTGTAGGTGGACCACGGCCGCTCCAAGGAGATCTTGCACAGCTTTGCCCGCAGCTCCCTGGAGACCTGCGCTGCTCACATCGATGCTTAGCGATGTTGAAATCTGAGAGACAGGTCAGGATGGAAAACTGCATGTTCAAGAGCAGTAGTAATGTGTTGTGTCAACAGTGTCCCCTCAGACAGATGCTGCGTTCAGGTCTGCTCACCCCAAGGGACAGAGAGGTTCAGATGTCGAGGGTGACTGTGTTTAGGGGATGATGTCAAGGTCTGTTGGCTGACTGTCCTGGTCAGCTGTACAAACCCTGGGAAGAAAACAAAACTGCAGCAGGTGGAGATGCCTCTTCTGCAGAATAATTTCCCTGGTTACTTCCATTCCTTCAATGTTAGTTTAAGCTTCCTGATGTTTGAAGGCAATTAATTCCTTATTTATAATAAGGAAAGTCCCAGGTATGCTGTGGAGCCCGCCTGTCTGGGGAGCTCTCAGTGAGCTTCACGTGTGTGCATGTGAGCTGCTGAGCTCTGTAAATGGAGAGGAACTAAAATGAGGAAATGCTGGGTTTTTTAAGAAGCCTTTTTTAATCAATTGCCATTGATTTTTGTAGGGCAAAGCTGTATTTTTACCCTTCTATTTCAACATGAACGTATATATCCAAGAGATATTGGAACCTGTTGTGGCACTTAGCGAGTCGGAGGGTATGAAGGGGGACGCCCTTTTCAGATAGCTTTTCTGCTTCTCCTCCGGGACAATGTTATTGCTTGCAGTTTATTTTTCCTGTTCAGCTGTGACTCTGCAACACAAAGTTCGTTGGAGTGTGGCATTCATCTGCCACACTGATATTACCGGAATTTGCTGAAAGGTGACTTTGTTCTTAAGACTTAGATAAGGGATCGGAAGAGTTACACTTGGTTCCTGCTCCTGATGAAACGTCTTGTCCTCCACAACTTTGTAAGCTTCTCTTCTCCACCTGCAAAATCAGAATTTCTCACTGTTTTGCCTGTTTTAGTCTGTTTTCCATGTCAAGGGTTCAGAGGAGGGGCTGAACACACAGGCAACTCCTCTTACGTTTGGCTGCTGATTATGTTAGGCTGCAAGTGACATAAACAATAAACTGGAACCAAACTTTTGTTCTGGTTAAAGGGAAAGAGGCAAATGATCCCTGATAGACTTTTAACTGGAGCAGGTGTGTCCGTTTTGGGGTAAAAGCCCTTGAAGAAGCTGGAGAGAGTCCAGGCAGGGCCAGAAGAATGATGAAAGGTCTGAAAAATGCTGTGGGGGGAAAAAAGTGAAAGAACTGAGGGTGTGTATTCTGGAAAAACAAAACACTGAAGGGAGAAATCACAACTTGTCTTTAAGTATATTAAAAGACTACCGCAAATAAGAAGCAGGGGAAAAAACATCCGTTCTCCATAACCAGTCTGGGTAGAACTAGAAATTTGGGCCTTAAATTGCAGGCACAGAAATTTAGTGTTTCACAAAATAGAAAAACCTTTCTGATGGTCAGCATAGAGAAGCCTAGGAATTGATTAGTGTGTATAAGGACACTGTGGAGTCTCTGTCACGGGGACATTTGACAAAGGATGGGACAAAAGCTTGTCAGAAACCATTACTGGGACTTCTTACATATCACACAGGGATAAAATAGTCAGTTCCTTATGGACCCTCCTAATCTTTGTTGGTTTTTCTTTGCTCTTAATCTGTGAACATGATAGCTAGATTGTTAAAAGAAGAATCCCAAGAATTGCACCTGCTCCCTTTTCTCTTGGCCGTCTTGAAATCATTTGCACACAGAATCACAGGCTGGTTGAGCTTGGAAGGGACCCCTGGAGGTCATCTCTTTGTGTGATGTTTAGTCTGACCATCTGCATAGCCTCAACCATTCTGCTTTGGACCTGTGGTACAAACAGACCTGAATAATTTGAAGAGACTCTTCTGGTAAGTCATGCCAGTCGGTGTTAAACCATTCCCAAGCTGTGCTTTACTTCTAATCCACATTTGTCTCATTGGAGAATTCAGTCACAGGAATCTGTTAAGCCTTTTTTTTCACATTAAATAGTTATCCTTGGTAGGAAATCTTCTTACGGTTTAGGCACTTGCTGGTTGTGATTGATTAGACTCCCCCGCCCCCTCTAAGTTCAGCTGGGATGTTTTGGTTTGGCACTAGGAGGTTTTCCAGACCTTTAATCATTCTTATAATGCCATTCTCAATGTTTGCTGGGTCGGTTAGCCAGTGTGTATATAGTGCCAGCTACCTGGAAACTAGGTGAAATCCTGGCTGTTTCCAAGTCAATAGAAATCTCTTTGACTGAAGTTTGTGTCTTACTATTTACCCTGCAAAAAGGCTACCGCCTCCCAATGCAAACTTATTGGTTGTTATATTTAAAGGTGAAAAAGTGGACACCTAACTATGTAGATGACCTTTTGCTGTATAAGAGATGGTGGTATGGCTCTTCTTTGAGTTTAAGTTACGTTGTCCCCAAGGTTGTATTCAAAAGGTACTCGAAGAGCACTTACAAATAAGACAGATTTCTACATTACGAGAGTTGTCCAGCAACGAAACAGTAACCTAGAAAGATTGTGCAGTCTCCATGCTTGGAGGTTTTTAAGACTTGGTTAGAGAAATCTGTGGCTGAGCAAGAGTAGTGTTGGTGCTAGTCTGGCTTCAAGCTGAGGGGTGGACCAGCATGCTCCAGAGGTCCCTCCCAGCCAGCATTTCTGTAATTCAATGATTAGGTAACAGTAGGCACTACCTGATCTCCTGTAGTCACCAGGATGCCTCTGCCGAATCCTTGCATTGACCAATATTGGGATATTCCTTTGGCCAAATTTACTACTGAAGAGGTTGTTAATAATTGTAAGGGATAACTCACACCTGTGTTACTTTGTTATTATGTTGGATGAACTTCCACCAGCTTACAAGTGGAGAAAATTAGTTAATCAGGCCATGATTATGTTATTAGCTGGAGGCATAATACCAGTGTCACTAATACAGGATCAAACTTTTTCTGGGGCTCAGGCTCTTGCATTCAGCTTGCCAGAGCATCTGACTGTCTCAGATTTGTTCTGTCAAAACCAGAAATCATTGCTCAGTACCACTGAGAGAGTATCAGTAGATTCCTAGGCTACATTAGCAAAAATGACCACTCTTGTTATTGGTTTTGTGCAGAGCCGTGTTTCTTTATGCATGCACAGAAGAGCTGAGCGTCAGTCTGAAATTGCCCCACTTCATAAGGTCATTTGAGAACTGAAATGCCAGTGAAACCAAAGGGACGCATGAAAACCTTCTCTTCTCTTTCTTACCCCATATTGTATCCAATGTTTGAAAGACACACAAGACAAAGGAGGAATAAGCAACAGGTCGGGTAGATTTCTTAACAGCAGCTTTCCTTCTTTCACCCTTCTGGAGGTGAATGCTGGGCAAATAGATGTTCCCTGTGCTCCTCGCTGATATTCCTGCTGCTCAGCATGTTACTGCTTGTCTCTCAGCTAATTCAGTTTACATACTTGAAGGAGATGGAGGGTCAGCAAAAATGGTTTTTTCCTTGGTTTCGTATTTTTTTCCCCAGAACCAAAGTTAGGTTTAATCGCTATAGGTTTTTTTTCTCTCTCTCTTTTGGTTTTTTCTTTTTTCTTTATTTTCTCCTCCTCCTGGCGTCGTTGTTGTAGCTAACCTGCAGGACTGCAGTTTCTGGGGCAGCTGTCTGGTATCACTGCTGTCTCTTGATTTGGTGTGACCAAGCGCACAGCATCAAGGGGTGCTGGAGAGGAGCCAGGAAAGATCAGGCTCTGGATGAGAAGTTGCAGGGCAGGTAGGTGCTGCTAAGGCATGGAGGAGGTGGCTGTGAAGGGCTGATTAATCCAGAGGCACCACCGTCATCCGTTAAATTATCCCTCTCTGTCCCTTTTTAAGGGTCCTTGCCCCCTCTGTTGTAGGCAGATCTGCATCAGCCATTTGCAGGCATGTGTGCACATGTGTGATGGATTCTGCACCACCCTGCTCACTGAGGCCACCAAGGAGCATTACCCTCTGTGAGGATGTTCAGGAAATGCCCCAAGAGGTGTTTGCTGGAGATAGAGACCATGTGGAGAAGAGTATGTTGCCCGTAATATTTTAGTTAGTCAGCTTTGTTGCATGTGGTCCAGCATCCCTCGAGCTCAATAGCTAACAGGTCCTTCTGCTCTGTCATTTCCACCAGAGGTTTCAGATTCTCATCGACCTCTTTGTTGGTCGCTCCCTCTTTCCTCTTCTCTTTTTATCACTGCAGTTCATTCCACTCTTATTAAAGCCAGTGGATCCTTAACTAATACCACTGCAGACCTCCCTGTGGCTCTGTATTTCTGCCTTCAACACAACCTGCAGTCTTCACGCTTAGCCGCTTCCTTAGTTTCCTTCCAGTTGTTGTATTAATCCCTGTATCGTTAAGGCAGTCATTCCTTTCGGCATGCCAGCAGACTATTTACTGAAGTTAGGAAAGATTAGATCCACTAATTTTCCTCTCTCCAAAAAAACCCAGGAACCTTATCAAAAAAAGCTATCAGTTACATTGCCACGATTTACTTTTGATAAACCACATTTTGTATTTTATCCAGATCTCCATTTGCTGCCATGCTTTCAATTACTCTTTCCTTCAAGTGGTGTTCAAAAGTCTTGTGTACTTTTGTGCTCAGATTAACTTGCTGATAGCTGTCTGGATCTTTTTTTTCCCTCTCCTTCCTACATATAAAAAAGCATTACATTTGTTGACTGCCAGCCAGATGGTACCACTCCCACCACCCAATCTAAGCACGTTGTTCTCTTTTGAGTGGCTTTCACCTCATAGACAAGTTTCCGTACCCTTGTTTGCCTTCACAGTCAGCCCTGTTGTTCTTCTCGATTATTCAAGCTAAGTCATTTTCACCATGTGTAACTATTCCATTTTCTATTAGTAAAATTATATTTTTACCTCCGAACCGTTGGAGAAGCCAGTGAACAGAAGCGGGGGGTGGGGCTGCATGTCACTTCTCTTTTTTTGGGGGCTATGTTTAGTTTTGTCTTGAATTTCAGCACTTTGCATAGCAAACTCACTTTTTTCTCCTGTTGTTGTTCTTTTTTTATTCATATCACTGAAAGACATTTTCTGCTTAGCCGAGCTGGTCTTGACAGCAAAGGCTAGACTTCTAGCAGTGCTCAGAGGTTTTCTGCTCCTTGTACTGCTCTAAACATCATTTTCTTTCCAGAGCCATCAGCCGCTCTGCCCAGGTGTTCTGATCCCTCCTAATGTCCATCTCAGGTTTTATCTTCCTAATTATCTAATCTATTATTTTCCTCATATCCGATATTCCTAAAGTGAGATTTGAAGTCTTTCTCTTGTTCCCATGGAACAAGGGCCGACTCCTTTCCCACTCTTTTTTCTATCCAAATTCTCTTTTTCTGTGTTGGCTTTTTGCTGACCGACCAGGGTATTTTGAGAACATTTAAATATTTCATAGAAAGCAGGACATCTCTGACAGAGGTGGACATCAGTGTACACTGGCATATGGAAAGGTCTTTTAGAGACATGCAAATGCTGGTAAGACAGAGTGTGAAGTATTTAGGGGTTTTTTTGTGACTGCTTTTCTCTATCTTTGTTATAAGGAAGGAGTTTTGGGAGGCAGCTAGGCCAACCTGACATTTTTGTTGTGTTTTTTTTTTTGTGGGTTGAGTTTTTGGAGGTTTTTTGTTTTTTGTTTTTTGTTTTTTTTTTTTTTTAGCTAACTTGCTGGATGAACTTGGGCTTTCTGCCTTGGTTTCTCCATCTGTCAAAAGAGGCTGGAGATACTCCCTTTGTAAAACATTTTGAGATCTACAGCCACTGGCATCACCTGAGAGAGGTCTGGTGATACTGTACCGCTAAGATCTGGTTTTGCCATCCAAGCATTCATTTTCTGTGTCATTTGTGCCCTTGCATATTTTCCCTTTTAAATAGACAAAGCAGGAACATCTTCCCTCTGAGCTTTTTCCCCCATCCGTGTTGTTAGCAGGCAAGGAATAACAAAAGAAAATGCCCAGTGCAATAAAGTATTAATTATCTGCCTGAGTAGCTGGTTCATCACAATCTAGTTGCACAGGGGAAAGCAGCTGCAAGTTGACTTTGCTTCTGGGACCGATGGGAAGCAAAGCTGTAGCTAACAGCCAAGCTGGGACGGTGGGGCCGTGCAGGAGGGGAGGGTGACATCCTTGCTTCCTTAAAGCCATTGGTAAACTCTTTCCTGGCCAAGCCTTGCCATGTTCAAACCATGGAAACTGCCAGCGAGTTGCTTTGATGTGTCATGCAGATATTTCTAGCATCTGACACTTCACTTTGATCATCTGTTTCACTTGACACTCAGCTGTGTATTCAGCAGAAGTGATGATAGTTGAGATGCAATCCTGTCACAGCGTCCTTGCATTCTGGGATCTTGAGTCTTTTCTGAGTGTTATTAAGAGGAAGGTGGTTGGGGCTGTCAGAGATCCTAAGTGTGGCCCTCATGCTCCTGGGAAAACATCAATGCTCTCTTCAGGTGGAAGTGTTGCGTGCATGCCTGGTTTAAACAGTGTCTCTGTGTGTGTCATGTCACATTTGTTAAATTTTCATGTGTCTAAGGCTCTTAGGCTCATGTTACAACCTGTTTAACCTGTAGCTTTAAGTCCTTCTTCTCAGCCAGGAAGAGTGGAACCATGTTTTGAATTATTCCCATGTTTTCATACTGACCACTCAAAATTGTGCGGGGTGAATGCTGATAGTTTCAGCCCTCATTTACTGTCTCCTCCAGGAATGTAAGTCCCTCCTAAAATCTCCATCTTTAGTCAGTTTATTAAGTCCCGATGAGAACATGTTCCTCTTTATCAACTGCTCAGATGTGCTATGTTCTCAATATAGACTAGCCATTGGGCACAGTGAGGGATATCAAAAACAACAGCTGAATCCAAAACTCTCAAATGTAAATGTAATTAGCAGCTTTCCTCTAGAAGAGCACTGGACAACCAGACAGTGATCTCCAGCATGTTCTGTTCTAAGTCAAGGCTGTCTCTGTGTGTCCATCCTGCAGTCGCTTAGGTAAGGATCTCTTCAGTTGCTCTCTGCGTGGTTTTCCCCATTCTTGTGAATCTTTGTTCTTCACTGCAGCAATGTTCCGTGTGGTTGTCCTAACCTTGCTCTCCCTCACACCTTTTAGCAAGTGACTTGCCCTGTTGCTTCCTTCCATCCTCAGCCAAAGAAGGGAAGGGTGGCCCTGTGCTGATTTTGTTGAAGATGGCAGCACTTGTGCTTGGAGTGGCTCCAAATCACTGGGGTACTCTTGACTCCCTCATCATTAAGAGCAATGACTTGATCCTTTGTTCTGAAACACAGCCTAGGCAGGGAGCTCGTCCCAGTAGGCTCTTCTTCGTGGAAGACACGCCTGGATGCTTCAGACTGTCCATGAAGAATCTTTCTATAGAGAGCTCTGATGCTTTATAAAGGATGCTTTGTAAATCCATAAGTGACATCCCCACCCAGAGCCTTGTTGACCGAATCACTTCTGCTTCATTTGGAAGAGGGAAGATGCATTTCTTCCTGATCTCTGAATGAACCAAACTCACCTTTTGCCAACATCTTTGTATTTTTTGTACTCTCCCTTGTAGGTAATCAGTCTTTTGGAGTGAACTCTTTGAAATGAGATGCATTTATAGATTGTTCCAGGCATGTACCTGGATTTCAATAGAAAGCTTTCAACAGTGGCACAAACAAGCCCTGTTAGGGGCACTTTTTCAGGATGGGAAGTGATACATGAATAGTACATGAATAGTAAAATCATCCTGGAATTGGTCCTAATTTGGTTTAATAAAAGATCATGAAGGTATTGATAACCGAGGTTAAAACCTTATCACCAACTGTATCATAGAAAGGTGCCGTGGTGACTGCCGGAAGACATACACCGTAGGAGGGATTATAATATGCATGTCTTTTTTTATTACGTTTTCTATGCTTCTTGTTCCTTTATCTCCTCCTGGTTGCTCTTGGAGAGGTGGTACTGACCTTGACAAACCTGTACTCTGACCCAGTTTGGTTTTTCTTATGGTTGCTGGGCCACAAGATTGGAAGATCCATGTCCTAAAGTCATTTACTGTTTGGTGAGCTCAGGAAAATTTCAAGCACCGAGTGCTCCAAGTGCTGAATGTGTCCAGTTGTGACTGCTCAGATGGAGATGCTAAGGCTGCTATGCTAAAGCAAGGAGAGGGCACCCAGTAAAAGCCAAACACCCTCTTTTGTCCACATTGCTAGCTGCCACTGAGCTTCAGAGTGCCTGCTCTGCCTAGGGAAAGCCATGCCTGGGACACTGGCTGCTAGACTGCTCTGTAACATTGCCGGTTTGCTGTTCAGTCCTTCCCTGAGTGCATGAAAAATAAACGCAAACCCCTGAGTTTGCAATGAGAAGCTGGGCACAGGAAACTCGTCCTCTCTAGACAGTCCTAGAGCTCCAGGTGAAGTTGCTGCTTATTGCAGCATGAATGGTGGGCAAGCCTGGTGTCAGTCACTCCAGCCCTTGATTTACTGGTGGTGCAGTAATGCTGGATTAACACTGGAGTTCTAGATACTCTCAGAGCTTTCAGTTCCCCTAAAAGTTAAAAGGAGCTGCCCATGTTGCTAACCAAAACTATTGTTCCTCAAACCAGACCACTGCAGTATTTCTGAGAACTAGAGAACATCCAGCTTTCTTTATCCAGCTCCCTTGTTATAAATAATATCCAATAGCCAGCCTTGCAGGAGGCTGGTGGTGTCCTGTTTGCCAAAGGTTTTGTGTACACAACGTGTGTACGCAGCTCCCAGGCAGTGGGAGAGGTCTGGGGGATGACTGAGAACGTGAAGGGCAGGGAAGAAACCACAGGGACTTCACTGTGATTCTGATCAAGCTCTTATTTTGTCACAGCCTCCTGTGACACTGAACTGCCCGCTTACATGCCTGTGGATTCCCCAGGGCGTTGCTCAAACTGCCAGTCTCTGTTGTTCCGGATTTGGGAACCCCTTCTGCTCTACACCCCACCCAAAGCTTTACAACTTTCTGAGGCCATCTGAGCAGATCTGAGTTCAGTTCAAATCTTCTTCAATGTTGTGGCAGGTGGATTTGGTTGGTGGTAACATTTAGGTTGGATTCAGGAGGAAAACAAGACTCTGGTGACACAATTGGAGTGAACTGAAACAACGGGAGATGCAGTGGAGAGCAGGCAGGACTGGGTGGGGGCCCCTGTGGTTGCCCAGGGCAAGAATAAGAGCTGGATGGGTGGAGGCTTTGTCAGGACTTAGCATCTGGCCGAGGACAGAGGAGACAGGAATGAGCGTGAGCAACTCGTGGGTTTCGCTGAGACATCTGCTCAGGGCTTTCTAGTCCCTTCTGAGCCTGCAACTGAATTAGGGACCATTTCTTCTGTGCACAGCAGTCGAGGTGGCTACTCAGGAGATGACTTAGTGCTGGATGGGCAGCAATTCAGGACAGGATGAACAGGTTACCTGCACATTCTCCTGAAGCCAAGTACCTTTTTTGAACAACAGCGTTTCAAAGTCAATATATCTTGAAAACAACAACCTGTAAACATATTAGAGCACTTACTAGTCTTTCAGTCAACTTGTTGATAGGGATCCTGCTAGGTACCACCTCACATCTGCTCTTGGAGCCCGCTGGGGAAGGATGGGGCTGTCCGGAGGGGAATCATTCAGTTTAGACATGAGCCCCGGTCTGTGGCTTTTATCTCATTTTTTAGATATTTGCAGTGTAGACCTCCACCGCCCAGCCAGTTGCCTAAGGCTCCCTGGTTGAAGCAGTATAGGGTAAGTTTCCTCTAACCTATTTGACAGTTCACTTAATTTGAAGTGACTGATGTCCTAAAAGCGCCTGCTTCTCTCTTCAGGTGAGGAAGGATGATCAATGTGCAGTAGGCAGATGTAGATGTATACATTATAGACATGTAATTTTGGCCCAGTGGATCCCCAAATCACGTTTCTGAGTCCCGAGGCTCAAGCAGTTCTGGATTTGCATGTCCTTTGTATTTCTGCTGTTCCTGTAATTGGCTGAGCAGAAGCTTTAGAGGTGAATTTCCTCCAGAAGGTTTGATCAGTTTAGTAGTTAAGATTCTGAACAATCTGTAAGAAAAGGAGCAGAATTTTCCTCAACCAGGCTCTGCTCCTTAGACCCGAAGGTAAAAGAAAATTAGAAACAGTCAATGACCAGTACTTCAGGGAAAACTACAAGTTACTTTGCTGCCCTCCAATTTCCACAGAAGTCAGGTAATGGAGTCCCCTTTTTTCCTTCCATTGCTGCCCCTGTGTACTCTTGGGATAATCACTATCATTCCTTGCTTATGTTTTCTCAACCGTAACACAGATATTGTAACACTTAGCTCTTTGCTCTAAATTGTAGATCTAAACACCACTGATCTCAGTGTTGCAGCATCCCCCTATTTCTGCAGCAGCCTGAATTCAAAACCTTCATCTGAGCTTCCTGGAGAGGAAATACATTCTTACCTACTCCAGATGATAATTTAAAGTAAGGAGCTAAATGCGTTTACCCAGCCATCAGAGCGGTCTCCTACTCAGTTGTGAGAATTTTCTCAGGTGCTGCCTCTCTTAGTTGCTGTGTGTCAGTACTCCAGTGCCAGGGCATCACTTCTTCCGTAAGACCCTAATTCATCTCTGCTTTCCAAGACAGGCATATACAAGCCTGTCACTAAGGAGTTAAGCAACACAGCTGCTCAGCTTCCCTTTCCTTCTGCTTCTCCGAGCTTTTTGCAAAACACTCTGCACATGTTTCCTTGATCTTCCAACCCCTCACACAGAAAGGGGACAATCAGAATAAATGAAGTCTCCGTGCCTCCAAGCTGCTGGATTGATTTGGCCAAGTTGCCTTTGTTTAACAGGGCCTACATAGATGAGCTGGAAAAAAGCATCTGGTTTCCTTGTCAAATGATAGATCTGTTATTGGCGTGATTCTATTTGGCAGAAGCATAAAATGGAGTGGTTTGAACAGCAAAGTGAGAGTCAGGATACTTGGGTATTTGCCTGGACCTCTTTTGTTTGGAAAAGTCTCCTAGGGACACACACTGCTACCTGCGCTCTGAGAGTCCCTTACTGATGGCTGGTTGCAGAGTAGTGTATTTACGACATGAGTAGAGGTCATAGCAGAGTATAGCTTGCCTCCGCTTAAAAACCATTGGTTTTGCAAGTCCTTCTTTATTGGACCTACAAAGGCCACACGGGGTGTTTGGTATGTTTTGAACTTGGTCTTATCTCTCAGTTTCTGTCTATATTACTGGTATCTAACATTTACTTCCCCACACTGTCACGGCATATTTGTAACATGGTTTTGGATTCTTAGACAAAGGTCCTTTAGAACAGCAAATAATTGTAATACTCCATAAATACTTTCTTTTTTTTTCCTCAAGACCACCTTTGAGTGGCCTTGAACTTCTGCAGCTTTTAAGTTTGACAGTGTTATTGTTGGAAATTGTGTTACCCATCAGTATAGATAAAAATCCTGTGTCAGTGTCTTCCTTTGATCCACTCCCTTTGCTCATTCTTGCAGTTGTAGACAGTATTTTTTTGGCTCACTCAGAGGGTTTTCAGGAATAAAACTGCCTTTTCCTGAGGACGTTCAAAAGGAAGAAACTAAAAAGAAACTGAAAATCTAGTTTTAAGACAGAGCTGAATGAAGTTATGGAAGAAATCAAAGCCAAGATTGTTGCATAAGAAGTTCCTTCAGTCCTGTGTTCCTACAAATAATGAGCATTAATGAAAGCCCCTGGACTGAAATTAATGGTGAGCTCTTCTGGCAACTAGCCAGAAGTAGCTCCTTCAGGTGATGCTACTGATGGTTGAAATAAGACCTGCCTGGTAAAATCTTTCATTTCCTTTGCTGTCTACATGAAAAAGGGTTGAGAAACTCCATCTCCACCTAAAGCAGTGACTGTAGTCATGTTATCGAAACCATAGCAAGGCAACTGACGCTCTTGACTTATACCGTTACTACCTTCACAGAAGCTATGGGAAGGTAGTAATGGTATAAGAAATTTTCATTCAGATAACTACAAGTGTACCCTTGTGTCACTACTGTGTAGGCTCTGGGAGCTGAACAGAAATGGGTGAGGGATGTGATTTCATCATGTGTAGGTTTTTCAATTCTACTCCTTCCTTGTTTAACTCCAAATCCTATTATCACTGTGGTCCCCCTAGTCCCCACCTCTGCTGGAGTCTCCATGCGGTGAGCTCCAGGTGAGCCCAGGAACGCTCTGGGATCAGGAGAAAGGGAGGTACTGAGGCTCACACCACTTCTTGTGGGCCCATACTCCTGCTTACCCGCAGCTGCGGCTTCGCTGTGAATCCCACCTGCCTTTGAGGAGTCGCCATGTGAGCAAAGGAGTTGGCCCGTGGTTAGCCTGGCCCTGCTAACGGCAGACAGCATAGATGAGACTAAACATTTCTGCGGCTCCTTCAGTCTGTGACAATCCTTTGATTTGTATTTAATTAAAGAGTGAACACAATGGCTTTCTTTGCAGTAGCAGACTGTGCGGTAATCCTTTAACAATTGTTGGGATCCGGCAGGAAGGAAAACTCTCATTAATAAAGACTTTGGGGATAATTCTGCGTGAGAGTTGCTACAGAATTCAGAGCTGCAGGAAATCACATCCAGAAAAACATTCCCTTCGTCTTTCTACTCAGGGCTTCAGAGTGTGTGCAGGAAAAACAACCCCTGACAAACCCACCATAATTTTTACATGGTATCTTGGCCATGCCAGGAGGGCTTAGCGAAGGAGGGTTTACTGAGTTTCAGCTTCGCCCACAATGGATATGCCCAGGAAACTGGATTACGGTTCACTATCTGATGTTAATGTGAGCTAAGCAAAGCTGGTCATGCTTTTTCTTTAATTCACATTTCCCATCCAAAAAGTGTAGATAGTGTAGTCCTCAGCCCCATGTCTGCATGGCCAGTTGCCTGCTGCAGTGAAAGATGCCAAAGCCCAAAATCTCTGCCTTTTCCACAGGAAAAAACAAACAAGTTATTAGGTTATTCAGCCTCTCATCCCAGGAAAGATCCTCCTTGGCAGGCAAGACTCGCAGCTCTTGAGGGATCTTTTCAGCCATGAGCATTTTGTCAGCTGGGAGGTGAATTAAGGCAGCTGAGCTTGTTGCTCTGCTCATCATCATGCCAGCTGAACTGATGTCCTACCAACAAAAAAAAGACACACTTTTCTGTTTCCTATTGATGCCCCAAACTGTGATATTTTTCATTTTTTTTTTTATTCCAGCTGCCTTTGTTAGCCTATAGCAATGATGGCTGTGATATGTGGGGGTTATTACTGTTATCACTAAGGAGGTAGAAGGAGGATTGCTGTGATATTTTGGATTATTTATTTACTTGTTTAGTTAATGTGGAAAATGAGCCATAAACTAGAAGGCCTCCAATGGGAGTCTGTTTGTTGACCTTGATGATTCAGTTAAAGGTCTTTAGATGATAAATTCACACATCACTGATGTTCTCCACCTAAACAGTAGGTATTTTAGTTTGAACTGGTCCAACTACAGTCAATGAAGTGGGATGAAAGCCTTCAGGGTGGATGCTTGCTAGCTCTCTGTGGACTAGAAGGAATGGTAAAAATCAGTTCAGACTAAATATATAGCTTTTATGCAGCTAAAATGAAGTGAGATGTCCCCCACAGAGAGAGAAGGTGACATACATCCCACTCTTTGTTTTTTTTGTTTGTTTATAGAATCATAGAATCATTTAGGTTGGAAAGGACCTTTAAGATCATCGACTCCAACCATAAATCCAACACTGCCAAGTCCACCACTAAACCATGTCCCTAAGCACCACATCTACGCATCTTTTAAATACCTCCAGGGATGGTGATGCCACCACTTCCCTGGGCAGCCTGTTCCAATTCTTGACAACCCTTTTGGTGAAGAAATTTTTCCTAATATGCAATCCAAACCTCCCCTGGCACAACTTGAGGCTGTTTCCTCTTGTCCTATCACTTGTTACTTGGGAGAAGAGACCGATGCCCACCTCACTACAACCTGCTTTCAGGTAGTTGTAGAGAGCGAGAAGGTCTCNAAGCCAGGATGCCGTTGGCCTTCTTGGCCACCTGGGCACGCTGCCGGCTCATGTTCAGCCGGTTGTCAACCAGCACCCCCAGGTCCTTTTCCGCCGGGCAGCTTTCCAGCCACTCTTCCCCAAGCCTGTAGCGTTGCATGGGGTTGTTGTGACCCAAGTGCAGGACCCGGCACTTGGCCTTGTTGAACCTCATACAATTGGCCTCAGCCCATCAATCCAGCCTGTCCAGATCCCTCTGCAGGGCCTTCCTTCCCTCGAGCAGATCGACACTTCCGCCCAACTTGGTGTCATCTGCAAACTTACTGTTTGTTTGCTCTTAAGTATCTAGTACTCTTTTAGAGAGCTTAATATATATGAAGTAGCTCTTTTGGGGTTGGCAAATCCAACATACAATTTACACAGGCCCGTGCCCCCTGGAGTGAAAGCTGTTGGCCAAGAGGGATACCCTGGGACATCTCAACTGAGGCTAGATACCTCTATTCGGGAGACTAAATCCCACCTCAGTGTCTGGCTCTGCTTGCAATCAGTGGGAATCGGGCACCTAAATACTCCTTCAATCAGTGGAGCCACCCACCTTGCTTAAAAACTCACAGCAAGTCAGCACCAGCACTACAAAAGCCAAGATCACCTGTATTTTGGTGTTTTAGCTATTGGACACTCTTTTTCCAGTGGTTTGCCTTACATAGGTGTCTTTCCTCTTGGACTGGATGAAAAAAAGATGAGATTTTTAAAATTACATCTATAATCAAATTTATCTGAATCTATCGCGAGCCCACTTTTCAGATTACTAACAATGAATCGGCCTCATTTTTTTTGGAAAGGTGGTAAAACATCTACTCAAAAGTAAACATTGGGCCATTGAGGTAAATATGCAATCAACCAATTTAGGCCTGCATTTTTAGTGAAGGGAAGATGCGACAGTGAAGTACTTGCTAATAGGCTTGGTAGAAAATTTACTGCATAAAAAAAAAATTAAAATACGTTGTAGAAGTACACAGCGCTTTGCCAACCCTGATCAAAGTTAGAGCTGTATGAATTAATTTATAAAGTGAAAACTTGAGTTATTTATAGACGTGAGATGAATTTGGCAATAGTTTAAGTCCAGAGAGTTAAAACTTTCCTTTGAAAAAGTCAGAATGTTTTGAAAACATTTCAATCTTTATTTTTACAGCAAGTGCTCTGGAAATCTCTCACGCTTCCCCTCACGCTTTTTTAAGGTTAAAATAAAAAGGCAAGAAGCACTGTAAATCAAAACAAAATGAATCTATGGTATTTTAGATGAGCCAAGATAGAATTTCCTAAGATCTGTTTCCCTTTGGGAAAAAGAAACGTTTGAGTACCAAGACAACTCCAAATAATTCCCCCCTTTCTCGTGTTTGTTTTTTTTATTTTTAATTTGACTAGAAAACCACATAATTGATTGTTTATACGCTCCTGATCAAGGCCCATTCCCAACCTAAAGGAAATTACAATCTGAACAAGACATGGGGTGAAACAGGGAAGATAGCAGGCTGGGTTAATAAGAAATGGTGAGAATAAATTTAATGTGCTAAATTATTTTAAAGTTTTAATCCAAAGGGCAATTTACATCAAACAATTGTTCCTTCAAAGGATTTCTGGGCCTTCTGTCTTACAAACTTGTCTGGCAAATATATGGATAGAGAAATAGCTCACACATTTTGAAATGAGACATGAAAAGATGTTTTTTTCTTTTCCCTTCTCTACCTGTTTCTGATGAAGATATATGCTTTTTCCAAAATCCAGCAAGAGTGGACACTGAATCAATTACTTCTTACAGGCAAAGGCTCATCCCCTGTCCTCAAAATCTGTCCCTGAAGCTCACCTGACTCATGGTTTTTCCTGCATCGCATTTAACAGTGACGGTATAAACTCAAGATGAGACTTCTGCTTTCTTCACATCATTCCCCTCTCGCCGTCTCTTTGCAGCTGAGTTTCTGAATAGGTTTCTCCCTGCTGAATGCCGTTTCCAAATTCTTTGAAAGAGATGGGGTTTTGGGCAGCACCGTGCGTAATGGGACTTCAATTTCTGCTTGCAATTGCCACAGCAATGAAGCAAGGTGTTCCCTCCAAGTTGAGAGCGTGTTGGTGTTATGTGACCCATTGTCCAGCTCCTGGTTCCTTTTTTGGAGTGCAAATTGTTATTTGCACATTTTATGATTGAGGCAGTTCATGAATTACGTGTTGTAAGGAGGCCACGATTAATTACCTGAGCATTTGTAGCCACTGTTGTGGCTATAATAACACAATATAATTAGGTCTGACTGAGGAGAAACCACTTGGGGGAAAAACTCTTGTCATTGGTAATTTCCTGCTTTTTAGCTCCTTGATCTCCTAATCTGCATCAGAGATTTCGCTCTTATTTGATTTGGTTCTTGTTTTGCTTTGAATTAGCATGAGCCAGGAGGCAGGCCATGTGAGAACGGAGGGAATAAACCATGTAAGCACAGATCCCACTGCTCTTGGCATGAATATTAAAACTGCCATCTTCCTGCCCTAGATAGCTCTTGGTGTTAGGTTAGTCAGGCAGGGTTCCTGCAGCATAAAAAAGCAGAATTGCTCCTGATCATCAGAAAAAAAATAGGCTGGTTTTTTTTAAGGAAGGCATGGAGGGAAATGCTGTTTTTTCAGCAGGCTCTGGGTTACACTCCCTTCTCTCAAGCAAACATGAAGCAAGTTGGGATGTATATCCTCACTGTGCAGTGGCCCAGGAGAGCTCAGGTGGCCGTGAATCCCCAGGAACGCACCTCTGAGGATAGATGGGTTTTGCTCACTCTCTTCTTCTCTGCCCTTTCTGCAGGCATCCAGCATACGTCCGGAGTGCATCATCATGCAGGAGATTGAAGAAGAGCGCAGCCAGTGCCTGGCAGAGCTTATTGGGGATAACCAGACTTCAGGTATGGGGACGCTCTCTTCTCTCCCTGGCCTGCAAGTCAACATCACCCAGCCTCACATCTGCCTTGCCCATGCCATTTCTCACCCCTTCTGTCGCTGGAGCAGGGCAGTCACTCCAGCTGACGTTGAGCTCTTACATCAGGAGGGAAAGAAATAGGTACTTCCAAAGGATGATTCAATCAACCAAGAGTTTGAATAGCTCACTGGGGATCACTCGCTGCCTCCCAGCTGGGTAAGGCTAGCCTAGGTGTCTCGGTGTGTTTAATCACAGTCAGTCATCCATCTCTCTGAACTGGACGTGCCTTAACCAGTTTTTCCCTGGGATCTGAAAGCCTGAAGTTCTCATAGGCCTTGGTTTGCTTCAAGGGAAGTCATGGCGACCTTCTCCTTCTGTTGAGCTGCCCTCCCATCCCCTTGCCAAAATTGCTCCTGTCCCGGTGGTGAAGCAGAGGAAGGAAGGGTGTCCTCCAAGGCTGTAAGGTATCTATGAAGTTGAGCCAGGCAGCTGAGATCCTCTCCTTGTTCACATGACATGGAGCACACACCACATTGGGCAGTCCTCCTGGAAGGCTCTCCAGTCCCCTTAACCCACTCCCTGCTTCAGTGATCAGGAAAAAAGGGTCAGGTCAACGATGCCACCTTTGCTCTCCAGCCTCCCAAGGTTTCTCCACCCCAGCCTCAGGCAGCAGCCATGCAGCTATGTCACCCTCAAGGAACAGGCATGGCACGCCATGCGTTGGACACGTGGGGTTTCAGAGCAGTAGAGAGGCTGCGGGATGTGGCTGTGACTGGAGGAGCTGCACACCAACCTGTGAGACAGGACACGGGTGGGCAATGTTGAGAAGGTCTGTGCTAATGAAAGTCCTCACTGGGCAGCCTGCAGAGAGCTCAGGAGATTTTGGCACAGCCACCCATGCTCAGTCTTAAATCGTAGAGATCAGTGTGGCAGAGAAAGAAAGCTTTTGGTTTTGGTGCTGTCCCATCCCATCCCGCACCAGTGCTGTCAAAGCCCCATGCTGAGGCATCGAGTTGGACCTCTCCCCCTCCAAGTGCCTCTCTCAAGTTACAGGTCGTGGTTTTGTGAGTAAAGGAGGTGTAAGGACCAGTGGTAGGCTGTCAGGCTCTGAGAACAAGGGATCACATTCCCGGGGGAAGATGTGTATCCTGCTTGATATTTGCATCCCACCTCCTGAAAGGGGAAAAAGTGGAAGAGGATGTCTTCCCATCCTCTCTCCCTTGGCATTGCTTGCAGTTAGGCTGCAAGATTATTCTGCACAATGCTATTTAATGATAGAATAGCATCCTGGAGTTTAAGGCAACACTGGGGACAAGCTGATCCCTGGAGGAGCTTTACTGAATGCAAGGATGGCTTTTGGCCCCTGCTTTGATCTCCTAAGATATGGTTTTCTTTGATTTGGAAACTATTCCAAGTGTCCCTGTATGGTTAAATGGAGCCGTTTGAAGAAATGTTCTCCTGGAATCCAGTAAAGGGAAAAGTCAGGGTAGTTAAAAACATTCATCTGAAAGCCAGCTAAATGCTTCATTTCATTTTCATGGACATTTAAAGAAATTCAATTAAACAGAGTACTTTCAAAACAGAAGAATAAATACTTGAAGTGTTAATATTTTCTTTCTGCTTTTTCAAAATAAGTTTTCTCATTGGAAAATTTAATCCAAAACAGCTTTTTTTTTTTCTCTCCACTGAATTAAATCATTAAAAATATTTTTCCTGATTCTGATGTAAAAACACACCCAGTCATGTTGCAAGCCCTTAATGCCCAAGCACAAGCAAGTATATAAAAATCCATTGGAGTTTGTTTTTTCATAATGGAATGCTGAAATATTGGACTGGGATAATTCTGCATTTCCACCAGTCACTACCCATAGTCATTAAACAGGATCGATTCAGAGATCGCAGTTGTGAGCACTGTAACATGTTTTTTGTCCATGGGGACAGTACCTGCTACTCCTGAGTTAATGTCAGATGTCGTTTGTGTGTGTCTGCACATCCTGGGTAGAAATGGTCATTGATGACATCAGTGTGGAACAAGTGTGTGTGGGGACACAGCATGCATCCAACCAAATTTTACAATGCAAACTGTGTGGAAAGCAGTTGGCATCCATTGCCCCAAAACATCAGCAGGTATTTAAGAGCTCAATGCCTGATTCTTAGCGAGGCACTCACGGCTGCCCTTGCAATCAACAGAAAGAAACCAGCATCTCTGAAGTGTTGGCTCTCAAATGGGTGACAATGAGTGAATCGTCTTACGGAGAGGTCTGTTTTGAAAGTGGTATGGGCAGGTAACTTTGAAGTGTCTAAGCGGTATGTGTTTCCCCCTTGGAGTGTACAAGGTGCGGCATGTGAGCACATGTAGGTAGAAAAAAGCTGTTTTTCTGGAGTGGGGCTCCATAACTCGATAAACGCGGCTGAGCACAGCTGCAAAATAAAACTTTGATGGTTGGGAGTGAGGGGAGAGTTTGATGGGGAGAAATCTTAGGAAGGGGATGATATGAGATCGTATGAAGGTGATGACCGTTTAGTCTGAGTGTTGCTGGAAAGAAAAAATCCTGGTAAAACTCCCAGGCAAAATGTAATTTTAACACGGTTCAGTCCCCTAGAGAAGGACAATGGAAAGCAATTGGGATTTCCTGCCATCCATAATGTAATACCTTGATTTATGGCCAGGTAGGTGTATTGCCTTCTGTGCATTCCACATCCTTTTAGCAAAAAGAAAATCACTTGAGGTTTAACAACTGATTAGTTATCCTTTCTAATTAAATGAGTGGAAATAAGGAAACACACCATTTCAGTACAGTCTGGAAATAAAGGTTTGTTTTGAAGCCATTATCAATTGTATTGATCAGAGGGGCTTAATCACAGATGTAATTCCATGTGTCAGATAGATTAGTCACTTATTAAGAACACCTGATGATCGTACTGAGCTCGATCACCAGCTCAGGATAAGCAGGTGGATTTCCACTGATAAACAATAACGTCTGTCCTGATGCTATTTTGTCTTTGAACACCCATTCCTTATAGTGGGTGTGTATGCATGGGTGAAATCGATGCTTTCTTTTCAAATTAAACCTCTGTGTTTTTACTGCTGGTAGTAGGTGCCAATTGCTGTTCCTGGCATCAGCAGTCCTGGACCACAGGACTGCTGTTTATTATTAGCAGGATGGGAGACTCTCTATTCCCCGTTAGGAGTGTGATTCGGTATCAGTGAAGTTACCCACATTTGAGGAGACTTTAGCAGGGGCACCGGAGAGACGCAGGGGTCACAGAAGCGTGACCACCTCTGATGAGAAGAGGTTAGCTTTTCAGCACAGGAAGGGCTGCAAAAGATGCAGCTGGGGAGAAAACAGCTGGGAAGACCAGTTTAAGCTGGCAGTGTGTACATGGGAGAATAAAACGGCTGTGAGATCAAAGTCTGGACTTTAAAGGAAGTTTGTACCCATCAGAGGATACTGAACAGCCTTTCTGGAGGTCTGCAGGAAGGAGTGTTTTATTGACTTCATGGCAGAGCTTGCCCAGTTTATGAAAGGGTGTGTAGGATGCAGTTGGGTATTGCAGCACAGGATTGGATTTCATGAGCAGGACTGCCCTTGCAGTCCTCTGCCCTGTTATCCTTTTACCTCCATGCTGAAATAACTAGTAAAGACGTAGAGTGACAATTGTGATTCAATACAGAAGTGGATTATTTACCGTTAAAATCAAGACTAAGTAGACTGAAACCAGTTTGTTTCACATGGGCAAATAGCTATTGCACAGGAAACAACTTTTGGTGAGGGATTTCTTTGACTTGGTTTTAGGTAGCTCTAGTGTATTCTGGCCAAGTGTAGGCATCTCATTTAGGATGTGATGAATCATGTTCAGGTTTTCTTGCCTGTTGACGAGATCTTCGTTTGCTATGAGGGGATTCTTAATGAGCAGCTCAGCTGTGTTGGAAATAACCACACTTTGCAGGTGATTCCTGTCCTGATGTTCACTGGTTTGGAGGGGATTTGGCCAAATGAGGTGAAGTCCCAATTCCATCATTAGGAGCGATGAATCTGTTCGTTCACATACAGAATTGCATTTCAGGAAGCTAAACTTTCACTTGGGTATTTGTTAGATGACCTTTCCAGCCCTTTAGCCCCGAAAGAGGCATTATTAAAAAAAAATCTTCTGAAAAACCTGTCACTGTACCAGTGGCAGGATTCTTCCCTGCTCAATGCAGGAAACGATGTACAAAATGCCTCATCTCAATCGCAGTGCAGACTGTGTTCATAAAGGACCTAAAACTCAACTCAATGAGGTTGCTTGCACCATTTCTATGAAGTGATATAGAAGACTTTTTGCTGGGTTTTGACATGTTGGAAAATGAGTTTTGGTTATTCCTCCCCTTATCACACAGCCAAGGAGAAAGTGCTGCTGGATTGCATCACACACAGATGTATCCGTGTGTTGGACTGGTGAAATTTGTAGTTTTGTTATGTGTGAGGTGTCTGGCTTTCCTTGCAGAAAATGGGCCATTCTCACGGCAGGCATGGCTGGGATGCGCTAGACAAAATACCATGAACGACACAGATCATGTCAGCTTGTAATGATGTCATGCAAATGTGAATCATTAGCTGTGGATGCCTTAATTTCCCACACTAAGCACGTTTTAATCCCATTCCATGCTGGTCTCACAGTTGGTCTCCCTGCAAATCTTGCCTCACTTGGTATCTGTAGATTATTGCAACTACAGCAGCACTGTTGCTGCAGTTAAGGTGACTCCTGGGTCTCTTGGCCTTAGTTTTCCTCCTTTAAAATAGAAATATTAATATTTTCCTATCTAGCAGGGGTGAGGTAAGGACAAACAAATTGAAAAGTGTCCAGCTATTTTATGATTGGGACTTACAAAAGTGCTGTGGGTAGGCAGAGGAATAGGAAATGCAGTATTTTGGCAGCACCCACAATTTAAATTCACAGGAAGCTACTATGTATCTGGGCAGAAATAATACCCCAAAAGAGAAAATTTATGTCATCCAGGTTAGGTTGCCTCTTCTCTTTCTCCACCTCTCTTCTCCCAAATAAATCTGTCCATAGTATCGTACATCAATCTGCAATGACTTTGGGTGCAGATTTTTGGGGATGATGTTTTCCCGGGAGCTGCTTAGGGAGTTCCTTGGGGATGCTCAAGTTCTATCTAACATATACAAAGCCACATTGCCCTATATGCCAGTGCCAAGCAATGCAATGGTGTAACAGGCATGCAGAGGCAGGAGCTCAAGTCCTGACAGTGCTCCATTGTCCAGAACATTTGGGACATTTAGCTCAGCAGCATCTTGGTGCAGTTATACCACCAGTAACTCTGCAGCACTGCTTTCTGCAAGATCGGTGTGCTGTAAGCAACCAGTAGCAGGTCAGGTCTGGGAGTTCAGCTGCATCGTTCAAAAGGTTCCCACATCATCCCAAATTTTCAGCAGCCAGTGGCTGTGGGAGTCCTGCCTGGGCAACTGCAGGATTAATTCAGCCAAGTCAGTCCCAGGATGTGAATGCCTTCGGTGAGAGCTCTCTCTGCTGCCCTGCTGGACAAGCGTGATGAGAAGTTTTTGAGAATCGCTTTGTAGATAGGAGTTGGCACGCTGGCAGCAGCTGCTGCGATAGCAGGCTGCGAGCTGCCCAGTAGCTGCTTGGGCTGCCTTCTTTCCCTTTCCCTTTGCTCTCTGGCTGTACAGGGCTGCTTCGCTGGTGGCATCTCCCACCACTGCAAGGTAAGACAAATAAATAAGGCAATTCCACAACCTGGGGTTCTCCAAGGCACTTAGTAGTTTTAGGAGCTTATAATAGAGTTCCTCAGTCCTCTGCGTTACTTTGACAATGCTTACAAACATATTTCAAAAATGAAGAATGCAATCCCAGCCCCACTGAAAACCAGGCTTTTACTCCGGATACTTTTTCAGCGAGGATATCTGTATGCAATACAGCGACTGCTTAGCTGATAATACAGTTAGCAGCAGTAGGGAAGCTCTCCCAAGGGTTAGGAGGAGAGGATGGCTGAAGGGGGTTTTGCTTTCCAGACTCACAGATGGTGGCAAATCTCTCTCTGTGTGAAGTGTGGCTGAGCTCCTAAAGGCTTGCTGCAAGGCAGGTCTCACCACTGCATTGCTTCTTGCTGACTTCCACTTGCTTTTTTTATGTAATGATCCCAGAGCACTGAGGGGGGTTTTTTGTTTTTGTTTTTCTTAAGAAAGCTTCACCTCTCCATGGCTGCAGTTTACAAACAGTTCAGCTTAACCTGAAGCACCCAAATAAAATAAAAAAAAGTAATGCTCTCTTTTTTTGTTAAAAAGCCAAGAAAAGCAATCAGGTCTAGGTCGGTTGGCTCAGCTCATTATCTGTTTATCCCATTATTGCTAATCAATTCGCTCTGCAATCAGATATTCTTTCAGAAGCAGGAGAGTCATTTAGGGATGGCGTTGAACAAGGTACCGTGACTCGTGTTTAGGTGGGATGAGCAGCTCTGGAGACCATGCCGCTGTGCAGGAAGCATGGCATCGTACGGTAAACAGCCTTCATGGAGAGTGGTGGGAGTATCAGGCAGCACTTGGGTACAGGAATCCTGGCCCAGTTTTGGAGTTTAATGGTGTGGAACTTTGAGTATGAGGGAGAATATTCAGGAACAGAGAGGGGAGACCCTTAAACCACAGAAGACTCTTGACACCAGAGCCTGATGACCTGAGCAGGTGGGATGCAGCTTTCTGCATTAACATAGTTCCTTGGCTTAGTGTCACGAAGTCACTGAGGTTGGCAGGGACCTCTTGATATCATCTAGTCCAAACCCCTGATTAAAGCACAGTCAACCAAATCAGGTTGCTCAGGGTTATGTCCAGTTGGGTTTTGAATATCTCCAGGGATAGAGACTCCACAACCTCTCTAGACAACCTGTTCCAATGTTTAAGTATGTTAACAGGGGAAAAGAAATCTTATGTTTAAATGGAATTTCCTGTTTTTCAGGTTTTGCCCATTGCCTCTCTGTTTTCTTTGCTTTCCCCTTAGTGCCATCGGATATTTATACACATTGATAAGATCCCCCCTGAGCCTTGTCTTCTCTAGGCCGAACAGTCCCAGCTCTCTTAGCCTTTCCTCATATGTGAGATGCTCCACTCCCTTAATCTTCTTTGCAGCCCTTTGCTGGACTCTCTTCAGCATGACCATGTCTCTCATGTACTGGGGAGCCCAGACCTAGACCCAGCACCCCAGATGAGTCTCATCAGCGCTGAGCAGAGGGGAAGGATCTCCTCCCTTGACCTGCTGGCAACACTCCTCCTAATTCAGCCCAGGATACCATTCACCTTCTTTGTGGCAAGGGCATGTTGCTGGCTCATGTTCAACTTGGTATCCACCAGGACCTCCCGGTCCTTCTCTGCAAAGCTACTCTCCAGCCCGTATGGGTGCATGGCATTATTGCTTCCCAAGTGTAGGACTTTGCATTTCCCTTTGTTGAACTTCTGTCACTTTATGGTTTTTCAGGACTTTTTTCTTCTCCAAAAGGGAAGACCTTCGGCTTGATTTGGATCCTAAATTCTTGCATAAGTTAAGTGTAAGTGAAACGAGCTCAGAACTTCGCAGCCGGACACTGTCAGCATCTCCCAGAGTCAGACCAGCATTCAGTCTATCTGTTCCCCACAGTTCAGTAGCATGGAGATAGCTGAGATGATTTTCTATGTGTCAGTGAAAATTGCCAATAGCCATCAAGGAGCTGCTAGAGTCAAGCTGCTTCTGATACCAAAAGTGCTTCAGCACTGCCCTTTATATTTGCAATCTAGACCTGTCTGTCTTGCAAGCAGGATTTGAAACCTGATCAAAAAGTCAGAAAAGTGGAAAACATGAGAAAAATAGTGCCAATCCCCCTCCCAATGCCTGCTCATATCTGCTTAACTTGTACATGCTTCACACTTGTTGTGGGCAATAGAGCTGAGTCCTGCAAGCTCATCACACGCATTGTCACACGCAAACAAATCCAGGTGGGAAATGGCCCATGTTGTTTATTCTCTGTAAACTGCTTTTGCTGTTCCACAGGCCTAGAGCGGAGGCTGGCTTGAAAAGCCAAATTTGGATCTTGGGGTTCTTTGTCAGTCTCCCTTGAAGAAGTCAAGGCATGTTTGATGGGAGAAGAAGCAGTGAACATATGGAAATTAAAAGTCAAGCTGGAAAAACATTAATGAAGTTTAAATGAGGAGTCTGTTTATTCATCACCATCTGTTTATAGTGCAGTAAGATAAGAAATAATTAATAGTTCCTTGCTTGCAAAAGTTCAAGCGAATTCTCACCTTCCAGTTGCATAAGGCCTCCTGGGATAGATGATGTGTCAGTCGGATTTGTATGACGGTCCGGTTATCAGCAGCTCTCTGGGTGCTCCATCACTAGAGCAGGCACGACGTGGCTGATGGCAGCTCAAGCGCTCGAGGTAGTGCACACCGCAGGGTGGAGGAGGGGGTGGATGGACGACTCACCCCAGGCTGGGGAGATGCTGCGTTTTTGGACTGTGTCAGGGTGGTGGTACATCCCTGAGACCTGCCAAGTGCTCACGTGGGTGCTCCTTACACCTTCACATACATGTGGATGGATGGTTTGTTGGCAAAAAGCCACTGTTTTAAAATCAGTAACGGAGGGAGCATTCAGATGAGCCACTGAACTGCCGGATTTGAAAGGTGGTAGCTTCCAGGGGAAATATACATCTTGGCAGATGTCAGAGGGGGACTCTAGGTAGTAATGTAAGGTGGCACTGGTGCAGCCAGAGGAGAGACCTGTCCCCAGGCTGAGAAGGTCTGCAGAGAGGCTTTGCTTGCAGGGGAAGCAGGCAGGTTTGTCCCCATGGTTCAGAGCAATCAAAGAAAAAAGTCAAGAAAAATAGTCAGACCCTTGGACAGGGGTTGACTCTTGTGAGCCCTGAGCCACACGTCAAAGTTCTTAACAGATGCTCTTCGATAATCTGTGTGGCCTCCAGTTGTCATTTCAGAATTGCGTAGGGCTCTCATAAGTCTTGTACCACATCCACCAGCCCCTCCAAAAATCTCATATCGGGAATGGCATTAAATGACTACTGCTGGTCAGCTACATCAAGCCCTGAGGATCTAGTCAACATATTCAATGAAGCCTGGAGAACAATTTAGTTCAGTCTAAAGTAGATACCTACATTTGATCTTAATGATCTCTTTAAAGGCAAAGGGACCTGCAGGATTTCTTTCCATGTTGTCTTTCCTTAGTTTTTCGTTTACTGTACTTTATTGCTCTGGTCTAGGTGATACAAAGGGCCTCTTGGTTTCAGTCGTGCTCTGACCAGCAGCATCAGACAACTTCCAGATACGGCATCAGTCCTCTCCATTCCTGGACAATGTGGCCTCTCCTACAACAGCAGAAAATGCAGCCATGTGACATCAAGACCTTAAAACCCAGACTCCCATTTATCTCTCTTAGAGGATCAGTACCAGAGTCAAGGTGCCTTTTATTTAACAGAAATTTTTTTTCCAGTTATTGGACAGTGGCCATGATACTCAGCTGGGACAGACCACTGCATGGTACCTCCAAATGGTCTTCCTTCATTAACGCTTTCCTCATCTGCTCTGGGACTCTTCCCAGCCACACTTCATGCTGCAGCTCTTACAGAGGTGGAGCCTGCTCTCTGGAAATTCAAAAGAAAGAAATCTGCCCTGTATTTTTCAGAGGATAACCTTCACTTGACCATCCTAGAAAAGCTGGCATCTCAAACATGAGAAGGAAGCATATGTTGCCATGGTGGTAAACCCAGCTTCAACCCTTAGGTGTGAGCAGCCCCAAGACTTTTGTGTTGGCTGCTTTGATCCAGTCTGAAGCTGATGGCCATTCTTCCAGGCCATGAGTCTCTTTCTGAAGAAATAGTACCCAAAGGTGTTTTCCCTACAAAGCTGTTACTTGGCTGTCCATCCTTGCTTGGTAACCCACTGCTCAAGGAGGGTGCACCTCTCCACTGAGGACTGCTAATTCCCAGTTGAATAGTGGTACCTCCTTGGTTGCTTGTCGCTGTCTGAGCCTACCCTATCACCTGAAGTCCAGACACCTACCAGCGACCGGATGAAATTGAAACACAGATCTACACAGTGCCTCATCATTCTTCCCTGTAGAGCTGATTTTTGCCTTGACCTCACCTTCCTACAGGCACAGTCACGAGATAAGATGTTACAACATCTGTCTTCTGCCTTAATACGCTATAGGGGTGGAGGATTTGCTTTTGTTTTGCCTGTTGGTGACATGTCCTAGTTGCAACCTTTCTAACAAACAGCAGTGTTTATTTGACTTGAGAACAGCTGTCTTGTGGCTTGTCAGGATTAACAGCCATTTAGTGGACATAAGTCTTGTACTGAAAAAGGCATTTTAGTTTGGAGAATATGTAACATTTTTAAATGCCATCAGACTTTTTGGTTACTTTTTTTTTAGCATGCGATACTATATAAATGCACACAGCCTTAGTTATGCAAAGGTTATAAAAATAAGGGCAAAATGCCATTGCTACATACCAATGGAAAGCAAGTTCAAAGCATTTTCAAAGCTTTGGAAAATTGCTCAGATGAAATCCATCTATGCAGAACTTTTGTTTCTGACAACGGCTTGTATTTGTCCCCCTCACATCCTGTCAGATTTCTGATTAAGAAATCTCTCCTTCCTCATCTTTTTTATTTTTCTTTTCCTGCTGATTGTATCAGAGCACTTTCATGATGGTGTACATCCTTTTTACGTAGGATAAGTACATTGGAAAACATTTAGTATGCCATAAGTTATGTCAAACTCCCATTACAATATATGGCTGAGATCCAAAACCTGCTGCAGCTGGTGGAGATTTCTCCACTGATTTTTACTATGCACTGGATTTTCTGTAATCTAGGTGCCTTTATTTCTTGATATCCAGACCTTTTAACATAGGAAAGTGAAATTGTGGAGAACATGAGAAGCTGAGGTCAGAAGTACCATGCTTTACATCCACCAGGCCTAAGTAGGGTTTCTGTTATGGAAGGCTTTTAAATTATCAGTGTCTCACAAATTTAGCTTTTCTTTTTTCTTGCCTTCTGACCATTAAATATGTCCCTACGTGAAACCAAAGCTTTCTGCTCCCTCTTGTCCCTTCCTACAGAGCTAAGGTACAGGGCTTCCACACAACCTTTCCTGCTTCTACAGATGCCCCTCTCTATTCATGGGCGAGAAGCACATTTCCAGCACAAACTCCAGCACATTTAATAAGCAAGAGCCAGATCATGAAGATTTTACATGGTGAAGCTCTCTCCAGCTTTGCATAAGGACTGGAGTGTCTTTCTAGTAGCAGCACAGGCAGTCTGGGGCTTAGGGTTTGTAGAGGAAACTTCCATTTTACCCTTCCTTTTTTCAGTGGGGTGTTATATCTTAGCCCAATATTTACCGTGAAGAAGAGCAACACAGCATTGGCTGAAAATCTCCTCCATTGCAAAGCACGTCATTTGGTCTTGAAGGCACAGGATGATCCTTTAAAGTAGCAACAGGGTAAGATTCCTCTTAATCATACCATAGCTGCTATAGGAGAGACCTCTCCACAGCTTGTTCCAGATCGGTAAACCGTGAGCACATTGCCAAGGGGGGCTGTCACTTGCCTATGTGCCTTCAATGAGCAAGTCAAACTGAGTTGGTCAGTGGGTGGGTTTGCACTTCCTTAGAGTGGCCGGGTCTCCTGAGCTCTCATCTTGATGCTACCATTCAAGTTGCCATATACATTTAAGCAAGTCGAGGAATTCATGCAGATTAGACTAAATGCTGGAAAGTTGAGGAAAAGTCTCCTGACTGTCACAGCACTTGAACCATCAGTGAGAGCTGCTGCATTCATGTCCAGTCCTTGCTTAGCCTGTTTTATTAGGAAGACCCAAAAAATCCGTAATGCTTTCCTCCTTGCAACATCCCTGTCTCCTTCTGGTAGGCAAGACAGTGAGGTACGGAGGAGCTACAGCCTGGGTGAGTCCCATTTTAGATCCTACATTATCAGGGTAGTCACTCTTGTCTCCTCAACAGTCAAAAGAGCATTGCTGGAGGTTGAGCGTAGTCATCTTCACTATGAATTGCTGTCTGGAGGTGCCAACATGGGAAAAGCCATATAGGAAGAGTAGGGACCTAAATTCAAAGTCTGGTTCTCTATAAATCCAGTTCTCTACAACTTCTGGAAGAGCAGGAGGATTTGAGTGAGGAATGAGGAAGCCCTGAAATAATCCTTTAAGCATGCTCCATGTCAGAGCACTAGAGTTCTATCTCCTGTTTAGATGCTGGAGAGGAAATAAGTTATGTTTTTGGCAACCCACTTTGTAAATCTTTGTCGTAAATCTTGGATGTTTTGTTCCCATTTGCATGTTCTGGAGTTAAGCAGAAGGGCTCAGCTCACAAACTTGATTCATAAAAAGAGTGATCTGGAGGGATGAAACAAGTCAAGTGTTTATTTAGTTTGTTGGTTAAAGAAAGGCTGAAAGATTAGAAACTTTTTTTTGTTTGTTTCCTAGTAGATGTTGATGATGGAAAAACTCATAGGATTTTCAGGCTTAAAAATAATCCTCCAGAAATAGTCTCTGGGGATTTCTTTCACGCTGTTTAGAATGACTCGATGTGGGGACTTAAGGTGAGGTTTCCTTCATATGTCTTTGAGTCAAATTTCTGCAAACATTTAGGAAGAAAGATATCTTTTACCGTTTCCTGTTGAGTGCCTGAACAGCTTCTGCTGGAAGCCACTGCAGAAGTGCAAACCAGTTTTTATAGCAAGTAACGGTGTTCTTGTTACTCTCCAGCTTGTACACAGAGTGGGAAAAATGAAATCAATGTCTCTGGCTTGCCACAGATATTGAGGCAAAGTCCAAGGTAAACTCTTTTCACTTACCCTCAATCTGGGGATCCTTTTTGCTTTCTGTGATTGCCCAAGTCCATTGTCTGCTGAATTGGGACTGCAGATCCCTCACTGAGGGATGAATAAAGGAGCATCAGTGCACCTCAAAGAGCACATCAGTGGTGGGAAGGAAATGCTACAGTGTCAGGGTTTTGCATGCCCTGGCAGGATTGTGGTTTTCCTTCAGCTAAGTGGTTTTCTGTCACATCCTGCCTACAGTGCTGAAGTGATAGCAGGCAGCATGACAGACAAAAAATATCCAAATTAAATGTAAAGCCATGGAAAGTTGAAAGGAGAGCTCTGAGGGGATGGGTTTGCTTCAGAGCAGACTGTCAGTGTTGATAAAAATAAAAAGGTGATGAGATGGAGCTGGGGGAGGAGAGATGCCCGCGGGATGCTTGAGTGTATGAGTGGTGCTGGGGGGAGGAGGGCACAGAAGTGAATACGAGAGGGAAAGGGCTGAATTTTGCAGGGAAGGGTAGGAGGATTCATTTAGTGAAACCTTGGAGCCAAGCTAGCCCTGGTCAAACCCAATCTGTCACAGAAAAAATAAGGTAAAACCCTATTCTGCAAGTCCAGGGCAGGGCAGGATGGGGTAGAATTAAAAACACAAAAGATACAAGGGAGAAATGATAGGGAACTGCTTCCATGCTAGAAGCAACTAAACAGGCTAGGACACTTCAGCTTGAAAAAGAGAGGCCTGAGGAGGGATATGAAAGAGGATTTTATGGTTTTTTCTCCCCAGGGAAAGGGATATTGTGGTTAGGTTATTTCTGTCTTTGTCAAAGAACTAAGCAATTTCTAATGAAACCAGCAACGAGCGGGTTCAAAGTGAATTCAGAAAAGGATGTATTTTTTCTTTCAGTAGACACTTAAACTGTGCAACTCTTTGGCCCCAGAGGTTGTGAATTTTAAAAATTTCCATGGGTTCAGAAGCAAAATCGAATTGCATTTAATTTAAAAGATTTATGGAAGAAAAAGAATCTATCTAAAGTATTTTTTTATTATTACGTACCACCTTTAAGATTTAAATAGACGACTGTCCTTGATTCAGGAAGTCTCTGCTCATTGGAGTCTGGGGCAGTAGTAGTAACCCAACGCTCATGATGGGTTTTCCTAGTCTCTGCTGTGACTGAATTCAAGATGCCTGTCTGGAATCGAGTTCGTAGATTGTTGCAGGGACCACTTTTTGGGGTCTGTTTTCTTCAGTCAGGCAAAAGCATAGTGCTCGACTGGGACAAGAAGGTTGATACAATGATAATTGGTTGTAATGAGACCAAACTGGGCAAACCATGGGTGAGCACCTAGGCTGCACTTCTGCATGAGCTTGTCAGTGGGAAGATAAATGTCACCCAATAGCTATTTACAGCCCTAACTCCAGAGAGGTTGGAAACCGCCTGCTGATATCAAATTGGAGTGAAAATGAGTTTCCATTGCAAGCACACCAGCTTGTGATGGTACCCAGTGATATCTCAGCTTGGTTTAATCAAGATGCACCTTTGCCTTGCTGTTTTGTGCCTGCGGGTAGCAAGAGGCGTGCAGAGATCCCGAAGGTACCCCAGGCATCAAATAGGTATCTTTGCATCTGAACATGGTTTCAAAGAGCAAAAGTCTTGTGTGTGAATGTCTTTCAGAAGAGACCAGGAGTGACCCCAGTCATTAGGGAGAATTTGATGTGAAGAAGACATGTGCTGAAAGGTTTTCTCCCTGAATTTCGAGTTCACCTGGGTTCAGAGAGTGCCTGGCACCAGCCTACTGCCATTCATTTCTTTCCTCAGCAAAACCTAGTCACATCTCAGAGCTGTGCCAGAGCTCTGGAAGTCATGTTTATTCATGAAGTAAAGTTATTCTCTGCTGCTTCCGAGATAAGCTTTGACCATATATTTGCTGCAAGTGTAGATATGACTCAAATAAATGTTTTTTGTGCTCTAGTCTGCTGGTTCTGCAAACCACTGTATACCTGTGCCTCATGATGATTGACCTGTTTTCTGTTTATTAACCTTTTAAAGGGAGAGGAAATGAGGGCCTGAGCTTTGATTCACATTTAGTGGAGACAGTGGAAAAGGTTACCACCTTCTGCAGCTGTGGTGGGGTTTCCTAAGCCACTGCAGCCAGGACTGCGTCGGTGGTCTTCAGCCACTTCTGCTGAGTCAGAACCTCTTAGAGGAGGGCTCTCCAAAGCCCCGCTGAGGCTGATGCAGCCCTTGGCTTGCACTTGGGGCATTTGGCTTGCAAAGAGGGAGGCTCAGCTGCTGGATGTAAAGATCTGAGCTCCAGCATGTAGCCGACAGCCTCTAGCCCATTCCTTGAGCAAGACTTCAGGAGCCCACTTCACGAGGAGAGAGCTGGCTTCTAGTAATTACACTAATTGCGTGGCTTACAGTGCAATGATGAGCAGTTTGATCTGCTTATCTGAATGGAGTTTAAAAGGCAGCTTCGTTAGAGTCATGAAGGATATCTCCTTGAAGCCCTCCAGAAGAAGATATTTGGCTCCAGAGAGCACTTCACGATCTACCAGGCAACAGCAGGACAAAGCTGTGTCTGGAAGTCACAGTTAAAATGATTGAAAAGGAAAAGATTCTCTTTGAGAGAGATATATATATATACATTTATAATGACAAGAGTTCAAAGAGTGTACCTGATTACCCAGGGATGTGGTAAGTGCTACTGTCTTGAAAAAGTCACACGCTTTATTTTTACACTGCTTCCCCAGACTCACTTGTGGTCCTTTCCAAAGCAAAGCACAGCCCTTGGCAGTGTGTATTCCTTGGCTTTCGGTAGCAAGCAAATGAGCGGAGCAGTTCTCTTGATTGAAATGGAGTCGAAGGGTAGGTGTATTCATGGCTCATTTGCACCTGCTGCCTTGGGTAAGGATTGATAAATACCTTTTCATCCTTCCTTCATACTTAGTGCAAGGGAGAAGACAACATTTATGATTAATTAATGGAGAAGCACTTAGCAATCACCAAACATGATTTGATCAGGCAAAACAAATTGTCATCTTTACTACATCCATTAAGGCCAAGTGATGCCACAGGGAGGAGAGGGATTTCCTTTTTCCAAGGCACATTGCAGCTGTTTCTGCCCTCAAATAGTTTTCTTATGTATTGATCTGTCACGCTGACATGACTTAATATTGCAGGCCAACCTCCTGATCCCTGCAGTTTGCCATGGTAAGGTCTATCAGTTTTGGAGAAAGAAAACCATTTTCTGGAAAGCTATTTGATAAAGGTTGTCTGTGTCATGATTTGGATGGACAGGCACAAACTTTTGCCTGATGTTCTAATGGGATGACCACAGGGCAAGCAGCAAGCATTGGACTGCAAATGCAAAGCATCTTGCAGGTATCAATCTTTGTAGTGTTCCAATTCATTAAACTCGAGGTACTCATGCAGGCCCTCTTCTAGTCATTGGAGAGAAGAGGACACCTCCAAAGAAAGATTCATTTTCTGAACTTTAGATAACCATCCTACAGTGACATGAACTGCCAGCCGGAGCTCTGGTTTCCATTGACTTCTTTAGGTTTACACGTCTGACTTTTAGATGCATAAATTTAGGGATATGAATCCCACCTTTAAAATCTGGACCTTTCCAGGCAGCTGCACAAATATTATCACCACATCCTGGGGGGGCAATATGGAGGAACGGTATTGGACGAGCTATGAGATAGCTATGAGACCAGATATGAGAGGTCTTTACAGAGCCAATAATTTTTAAAGATGCACTTTGTTTGTCTTCCAAGGCCAATCTTGTGTGTCTTCACTTTATTTTAATCAAAGAGAGCTTTTGTTGCAAAAGTGAACCTCTAAAAGCTTTTTTCATGCATCACAGGTGGTGGTGAAAAATGCTAACACAGAAGAAGATACAGATCACAAAAATTCTCAAAGTGTGTAATTCAGGACATTTAAAAAGCCATCTGATGCTATCACCTTGTATTTTATTTTGCATTATAACCTGTCCTGAGGTAATGGGTGTACTGTAATTTAAGGTTGATGGAGGAAAAGATTGTAGAACATGAAAGGTCCTGTCACGAAATCATCTATTTTCCATGGGCAGAATATCTAATATCTTAATACTTTTGGAGCTGCTGGCTGTTTGGTGGCAGGTAAGTATGACACTGTGGAAACTGAGCTTTGCACCTGATATTAGAAACTTGAAAACTGAATTTTAATGAATGCTACAGAATGGCATACACGAAGAAGATACCGTCAGTTATTCCATTTTTCAGTCTCTGATAAACTCACCTCAGGACTTAATTTGAAAAGTTCTTTTTTGCTCATAAAAGAAGGAAGGGAAAACCTGTAAAATAACTTTGAAAGAGAGCTGAGGGTTCTTTTTCAGCTTCAAAGCATTTTTGTGTACTCTCTTTATTGATCTGAGACAGCACACTGCCTCAGTCTAACAGACTGATGATGACACCAGCCTTTTTCTTAGCTCAAGTAGTAAAAGATGATTTAAAGGAGGAATTTCAGATTGGGATATAATTACCAAGAAATGCAGCTTGACAGTGGTTTTCATAGTTCCCTTTGCCTGCACGTGAAAAGTGTTTTCTCAAAGCTTTCTCCTTCCTATTCCAGTTTCTCTTCTTAGGCTGTTGACCTTAACAGCAACACGTTAGTCACATTTAGGGAAGTGTTGCAATCTAATGGGGCATGACAAATAACCGAGATCAGAGGTGCTATAAAAAAATGAGGTCTGTTGACAACCCATCTATCTAACCCAGGCAGCAACTGAAGTGCCTGTCTGTTGGAAATTTAAAGGGAAAAAAAGTGTTATAAAAATTCTAGTAAGAACTCTAAAATATGTACCACGTTGAGGCAAAAACACGTCTGATTTTTTTTTAATTCAGGTCTGCCAACTCCTTTTGGCTTCAGTGCTAATGTTGCATTATTCAACAGTGCAGCATGTATGTGATATCATTAATGTCTTTTGAGAAAACAAAAATAAAAGGGCAAAATCAGAACAACATTATAACTCTGTGGGAAGGACATGTGATTTTTTTCTCCCAGAAAGTTTTTATTCTATCCAGAAAATCTTCAGAAATCCTATGTTTTCTCTCTGAAGTTAGCTCCATCTGTTATACCTTCATTCCTAGCTTCGATACCTAGGAGCATACCACCTTGCACTACCCTTCCATAGGCAGCATCTCCTGCGGACAGCCCTGTCCCTCCTCAGCCTCCAGGAGTGTTTTGTGCCTTTAGTAAGGCCTTTGACACCGTGTCCCACAGCATTCTCCTGGAGAAACTGGCTGCTCATGGCTTGGATGGGCGTACTCTTCACTGGGTGAAAAACTGGCTGGATGGCCAGGCCCAGAGAGTGGTGGTGAATGGAGTTAAATCCAGTTGGTGGCCGGTCACAAGTGGTGTTCCCCAGGGCTCAGTATTGGGGCCAGTTCTGTTTAATATCTTTATCAATGATCTGGACGAAGGGGTCAAGTGCACCCTTACTAAGTTTGCAGATGACACCAAGCTGGGCGGGAGTGTTGATCTCCTTGAGGGAAGGAAGGCCCTGCAGAGGGATCTGGACAGGCTGGATCAATGGGCCGAGGCCAATTGTATGAGGTTTAACAAGGCCAAGTGCCGGGTCCTGCACTTTGGTCACAACAACCCCGTGCAACNCCTGGTGAAGGGTCTAGAGTACAAGTCTTCTGAGGAGCAGCTGAGGGAACTGGGGTTGTTCAGCCTGGAGAAGAGGAGGCTGAGGGGAGACCTTCTCGCTCTCTACAACTACCTGAAAGGAGGTTGTAGCATGGTGGGCGTCGTTCTCTTCTCCCAAGTAAGAAGCGATAGTGCAAGAGGAAATGGCCTCAAGTTGTGCCAGGGGAGGTTTGGATTGGATATTAGGAAAAATTTCTTCACCAAAAGGGTTTCAAGTATTGGACCAGGCCACCCAGGGAAGTGGTTGTCACCAACCCTGGAGGTATTTAAAAGATGCGTAGATGTGGTCCTTAGGGACGTGGTTTAGTGGTGGAGTGGGTAGTGTTAGGTTTATGGTTGGAGTCGATGATCTTGAAGGTCTTTTCCAACCTAAACAATTCTATGATTCTATGATTCTCCCTTTTTAAGGAGAAAAACTGCTTCTTGAGAAGGGATTTCGCTCCTGATCTCTTGATTGTCATCAGTGTCCTCTTCCTGCCGAGCACATCCCCTGCACAATCTTCTCATTTCAAGGGGAAGAAAAAGCTGGTGACAGAAGTTTGGAGGAAGCAGAGAAGGAAGGGGAGCATGTCTCATGTTCAGACCAGGTGTTGTAATGCAACAGGGAGAAATAAGAGCAAGGAAGAGATATTTAATCAGGCATTTCTGCCTTTTTCATCTAAAAAAAGGCACTGCTCCGTGTTAACTCTGATTTTCCCGATTCTTGCACCGATCTGCTTTTCTTTCTGTACCAATTTCTGGAAAATTACAGACACCAGTAGTGCTGAATTTCAGGGACTGGGGTAGCTGAAAGCCACATGTTTAAAAAAATATTTCTGTGCCTTTCCTTCAAAAGGTGCCTGCAGCAAGGTGGTAGGCTTCACACGCCATTGCACAGCTGCTCTGCTCTGTCCTGGTTCCTCTGCTCCATCCAGCAGATACCGCTCGTGTTTGTTCTAGCATCTGCTTTCTCTTTTCCCCAGGTTGCAGAAGGCAGTGGGACAACATCACGTGCTGGCCTGAAGCGGAGGTGGGAGAAGTTGTGGTACGGCCGTGCCCAAAGTACTTCAGATTCCTCACCACTTTTCTCAGTAAGCAAAACCAGACAGCTCATCTCATTGAAATGGTTTTATGGTTTCACTGCCTGTGGGGTTTCACATCATATCAGAGGGGAAGCTTCTTGGTATAATCAGAGGGAGAAACAAGCTCTTTGCACAAGGTAAAGGAGGTTTCCAAGCCATACATGAATACCCAAACCATCAGAGCATCCTTCCTATCCTTCTTGCAGCACCACGTACTACTCTGGATCATAGGGATGCAAAAAGGCTACTGTTGAAATCCAATAATATGGATATTGCGCGGTGAAAATTGAATCAACCTGTGTAATTGTATGTTTGTTGTACAAAATGAACGGTTTAGCACTATAATTAATTAAGTCTCTGACATAAAATAAACAAGCTGAAACTGTACGTAATAAAGTATTTTTCTGCTGAAAAGACAAATTTGGACACAGACCAAGAAATTAACTTGACAAATAATGGGCAGGGAAGGTTAATAGAGAAAGTAGTTTAACTCACTGTTCGGGGTGTTCTGGGACGCTTTAATTTAAAATTCAGGTCTCAAGGGCCTTGCAGCAACAGGACTCTTAGTCTCCTGGTAGTTTATAGTCATTATTTACTATTTTTATTATAGTAGCCCTGCAGGCCTCCACAGAGAATTAAGCTCTTTTGCACTGGAGATTATGTACCAAGCTGATAAGTCTCCCATTTTACAGCCTTGCAGTCCAAACACACATGACAGATTATGAATGGGAGTAAGGATACAATATTGTCCCTGTTTAACAGGCGAGGGCACTACACTGATTAACCAGCAGGCACTCATTACATGACTTGCCCAAGGCCACACCAAAAGTCTTTGCAGACCCAGAAGGGAAATTTAAAATCCCCGGAGTCCTATATTAGTGCTGTAACCTCTCTGTTTCCAGAACTCCCCAGCAGTTCATCACTGCTGCATCAACACCCAGGGAAGGCAGGCAGAAGCTGCTGCAATATCACATCTTGCAGGACAAGACCCCTGCGCATTGGTTCAGCCATGTGGAATAATTGCCTGCTGTTGATGCTTTGTGCCCTTCCCTCTCCTGAGCACAACATTCGCTCACTGGGTTTTAGAGACCCAGCACAGTTAGTTAAACAGGAAGAAAAACCTCTCCAGGCAGTTTTTCTAATACTTCACCCCACCAGAGCAGAGCAATGAGGAAAGTATTATATATATTTGATCACGTATATCTATCTCTCATTGTGGCTATGTTGAACTTAAGCTAATGAAAGTGGGATGCCTTTAATTGTGTGGTAGGATGGGCTTATGAGACTCAATAAACTTGCCCATTCAGGGGCAACTACAGCTCTCCGAGATGTCCTAGGACATCTTGATCTCCAGGTTGCCCTGTAGAGAGGTGCAGTTCTCCCATAGTTCATGTGTCATTGGATCTCTCAGGTACTTAAGGGTATCTCAAAAAACCTATGCTTAGGCAAGTGAATGGTTCCTGTTCTGGGAGAAGTCCAGACTTCACCGAGAGCAGTCAGGGCATCACTTGGGCTCTCTGTGCGCTTATCTCAATATGCCATGCCAAGAAAGAGCCTCAAACACAAGCCAACCCATGACCTTTCCCTGGATACCCACGTTGTAGCGTGGCTGCTGGCATTTGTGCTGTTCTGTGAGCAGTGAGCTCAGCAAATGTCATCTAGCCTTGCAGCTGGCAAGGTCAGCAGCCTTCTAGGGTGATTTCACATTGCATTGGATGAGTTTCCTCCGGTTAAATGTAGTTTTCTGCACCTGACTGTCATCCAGGGATTCCAGTCACTGGAGAGCTGGCTGGTTTGGTCAGTGATGGCTAGGGCATGATTCATCTCATCATAAATTAGCCACTTGAAGAGATCAGATGAACAGCACCGTGAAAATGCCTATTTCTCCTCACTTAGCATGGTAAAGCACAGAGTGACTTGCTTTGGTGGAGAAAACGGATTCAGCACTTAACTTCTGTTGTTTCTAATGCAGGTGTGTCTGTATGAGATAGGTGTCTAGGATCCCATTAACGTCAACAGTAATCTAGTCAGTGCAGTCAACAGGCAACTATGTAGGAACCTGAACAGCTCTTTAGATGTCATTTGTTGTATTGATAAATTTCCTGTTGAGTGTAGTAGAAATGGAGGCACTAAGCTCGCAGGTAGGCATCTACACTGTAGACACTGAGGGCTCCATTCGGTTTCCTAAACGTAAGTATCTAGTGCGATTTGAAACAGTCTGGGGGATCTAAGAAATCCATGAGGATGCCTCAACTGGCGCTAAGATACCTGTATTTAGGGAACTCATTTCTAACCTGGAATGGCATCCATATCAACTGAGTTTAGAGTTTTCCATATATAAACCTACCTCTGAGCTTGTTTTACAGTCAGTGGTGAGAAATAGGCTCTTTAGACGTGCAGTTCAGCTGAATTCTAGACTTCAACTTCAATATGAGTTGAATAACATCGATAAACCGCCTATTTCTCTCTATTTACAATCAAATGATTGTAGACTGGCTCTGGCAGATGTGAATGTCTTACAATACGCATGAATCCCACCTTTGCAGAGCGTACATGCTAACATCTCCTTCTGTAAACAGAGAAAATAATGCCATTTCCAAAGCAAAACCAACAGCTTTGATTTTCTCTGAGCTATGCACTTTGTACAATTATATACAAATGTGGAAAGCAGATATATTCTTAAATAAAGGGAGGGTAAGATTGCCTGTTGTTTTATAGGATTTGTTGCAAAATTAATGCCATTAAAGTTTGTGAAGCAGTTCTTCCTTTGTAGTAGTAAGTATGATTGAATAGCTTTCAAGGAAATCAATCATCTGGTTAATGTTTGTATCTTACTCTTTGATCCCTTTGCAGGAACATGAAAGCTTATATCAAAGTTGTGAGCAAGAGAAAATCTTATTTATATTCATAGCAGGAAAAGGGTGAAGTACTGGGAAATAAAGAGTTAATGAGATTTTCCTGCCTAATAGAGAATGTGCTCTTCAAATGACTAATATCCTATCTCATGGTAAATAAAGGATAAAATATCTCATGGCATTTAGAAATCTTAAAATGCCTAGCATAGTCCTGATGTCATTTGACATTAAATTTTTATACCATTCACAAATCCAGAAGATTTTCATTATTTCATGATATTCGTCAGTACCACGTGAAGGAGATGGATGAAAATATTTTTGGCACGTTTCATTATTGAAGTGCATTACTTGCTATCCCTTGACCAGAGTGTTCTAGCTTTCTTTCAATACATAGAAGATGATATTTGTAATAGGGATTTGTTTCCCGCATTTTCTCCAAAAGCAAATTGTCCATCATGCACAGGTTAAACAGTAAAAATTAGCACTGACAGTTTTTAAGCTTCAACTATGAGATTAATTGACTTAGGGGGGTGGGGATGGGAATAACCAAGCTCTGGAATCCCACTCAATGAGGGTGAGATCCTTCTGGGTTTCGGGATTGCCAAACTCCTTTTTTCTTCTGGTGCTCTAAATTTACTTCTGCTCTCCTTTCCCTTCCCTCATGAACGTGTTTTACGTCTCTTTCTTGGTCCACTTCCCTTCCTTGTGCTTAGTGGGCCTACTGACTGCAAGGACAGCAGTTCGCCATTAATTCTGGTATATTCCTATTGTCAAGCCATCTAGGACAGAGCTGTCCAGATCCTGCCTCTCTGCAGGCGGGTAGTGCCACTTCTAGATCACCCAGGCATGGCAGCTTCCCTGTGTGGAGCTAAGCACACCAACGTGTGCATGCATTTGCATAGTTCAACTCAAAATCCTTCAACGGTGGTCAAATGCATTGAAACAATATCAGCACTGTTATCAGATATCACTGCAACTTCAGCCCTATCTTCCCTCCCCTGCTCCATGAGTTCCTGATTTCCCCCCATTCTCCAATACATAATGTCCTCATCCCCTTACTTGTTTTGTTCATCTTCATCATTTTCACACCAAACACCAACTCTTTCCTGGTGTTAGAAATACACTGCCAAACACTTGGCATGAGTGATACAAGGAAATAGAACTTGTCACCGTTGATGGATCCCACACCATGAATTTATACTTTTGCCGGACTAGTAGAGAGTGCACAACTTCACAGGTGTAGCCAAACTGTGACAGTGCTGTCTGGAACAGGCGTTGTCACCAGTGCATTTTTATGTGTGTAGGAAGCCATTGGAGAGTCTAGCTGGCGTTGCCATCCAGTGCTGGTTCATGCCCTGCCATCCTCCTATTGCATTTAGACATAACCTGCTCCAACGGATTGAAATTCTAAAACCATATCACAAGAAGATAACAGAAATTCTGAGAGAACTATTGTGACATTCATGCACAAATAAAGAAAAAGAGATAATGCAAGGAAGCAGTCAGGGAACTGATAATGGAAATTTGCCCAGTATATCATAGATCACAGTTTATGAAAATACCACCTTGATTGAGCACCTGAAGCATTTATTAAATTTCCAGATGTCCTCTTGAATACTGAAAATCATCATTCCTCAGTCATGCCTTGTACCAGTCGGATCCTTGGGCCAGGGTTAGTACTTGGAAGGCTCCTGAGATAAAGTGTGAGCCACTGGAGTAGGGTGGCTTCTCCAAGGCTACTCTTCTTGTTCCTCCAGAGTACAAGAGGGTAGGAGATGAGTTGCCTCATCCTACAGTGGTTTCCAAAAATGTTGCCACTGCTTTTTAGTCTCTCCCTGTTGCATGTAAATGACAAAGATAAACTGAAGCTGTGGAAGATAGATATTCTGGTAAATAAAAAGCCCATCGTATTAGAAGAGACTGGAAGAGTGTGGCTTAGTGACACTTGCTTAGTTTGGTAAAACAAAAGGTGAGAGTTCCCATTGCAAGAGTGAAATCAAGGAAGGGAAAGAGCAATCCAACAAAAGCAGAATATGCAAACTGCCATGAATAGAGTCACAGTTAGAAACTGAAGGAAGGTTCCAGTGGGGATTTCTGTGGGAAGTAAGGACTAACTTTGGAGATAGCTTTGATGAGCTTTTAAAGATGATGTTAAGGATCCAGGACATCTCCAGGGCTGCTTCTGCGTGTTCTTCTGATGGACCCACAGCATTTCATATGCAGTGAGCCAAAGATACAGAGAGGGAAAGAGACCAGCCCGTATCGCTCACTGACTGCCAGGAGGGTGAGGGACTCAGTTCTGCACCTGTTCACTGAATATTCAGATATAATTCCTGCATTATGAGCTATAAAAGCAAGCCAAGACTGTAAATATTGGTCTCAGGTGAATCTTGAGTTTTCTCAGCAAAATTATCTCCCCTCTTTTGAATGTCATTGCTAAGAATGCTGTCCGTCTGGCTCAGGACATTTCCTGGCTTCAAGCTGCTGCTCTTTGTCCTGTTTAGCAGTCCCAAATCCTACATGCTGAGAAGCAAATCCTCCAAGTCATATCTGGCTTTGGATCTCCATGGAAGCGATGCTTTTACTGGCTACCTGGAGTCTTAGAACGAGCATGAAGCTGCCTGTGCTTATTGTTGACAGCTTTTAGGTGCACTCGCAGTTTGTTAGACTGATTTCCATGGTGCTTATTTAGAAGGTTTCATGCAGTTCTTCAGGCAAGAACTAGGGTGGGATGAGAGTCATATAACCAGAGTCCTGTGGCTAACACCAGCTACAAAATTTGGCAGTTGTATTGTGTGTCACCTCTAAGGTACATATTTGTGCAGAGCAATACTAAGTGTTTAGATTTGCAATCTTTTCTCAAACAGGAATTTTGAAATGGCAAGGATATTTACCAGCGTTGATTCAGGAAAACAGCAAGCTTTTCTTCTTCTCCATGGCGATTGGGATCTAAAAGGTCTAGGCTGCATGAGAAAGATGGTTCAGTCCGGTCAAGGGATTTATAAACTCCTGAATATAAACAAGAACGTTTGTTAATCAGGATGGGTTTTCTACCGATTTCAGCCTTGCTCCTTTCTGTCTACGTGGTGCAGGAAATCAGGGTCAGTATCATCTAATGTTAGCCATATGAAAGCTCAGCATTAAATCTAGCCAAATATATGGATTTTCTCCTGCAGTAAACAGAGAGGCACATGCCATATGTCCTGGAGGTGTTTCTCAGCCTACGATTTCCACACTGTTCATGGAGAGAAGTCTATGGAGTAATTCAGAACAGACACTCAGGATCTCAGCTATAGGTGGACCAAATCTGCTCATCCACAGACACATAGATAAAATTCTCTGATGTACCTAAATCACTTGTGTGTTTAATATCATTGCAAGTTGTATGCAAATATTGTCTTCTATCTAAAGAACTTGGAGACAAATTCTTCTCTGGGTTTACAATCTTTTAAACCTGGAGTAATTCAAGTTTATACCAGCATTAACATTCAGCATCTGACCTAAAGTCATTAAATAAGCCCTTTTCTGCATAAGCAGAGCCCCGAGACTTATCTGAGGAATCATGGATCTTATTACGTTATTATGGATGTTTTAAATCATCATCCATCATGAAGATTGTCTTTTTTATGTCTTCTATCATTTTAAGCTTGCACATTCATACTCTTCTGTCAGATACCTTCTTCATTTGAATTTAAAAGGTATCTTTTTTCTCTGTGGTACATTTCAATTCAACAAATATAAATGAAGAGCTTTTTTGTGGCCTTTTGTTGTTCTCTTTTTTGATATTGGGCCCAAAGTTAATTTAACTGCGTTTGATCCTGTGTACATCTCACTGTTGTGAGCGCTTACACACAAAACATCGTTCATATCATTCCTGGCCTCTGACTGATGGCCTTTTGGCGAATTCAGTATGATGGATAGCAAAGGTCTAATTCTGTCATCTCATTTTTTTCCCTGATTCATCTGTACAGAGATTTGGAAATTACACCCTCTCTCTATACCTTCACTTTGAAAGACTTTGTCTAATCCTTTGTAGCATTATCTAACTTCATTAGAACAGAAGCAATCAAGTCAAATTCATTGGATTTATGTCATTTGTTGTTAATATCCAGGTCCTAATGGTTCAGACTGAAGCAATACCCAGCTATCACCGCTCCCCACCCCTTCCAGTTCTGGCACACACACATAACTTTACACAACTGCACAGAGCAAAGGGAAGAGCTCCCCATGAAATACCATGAGAATGAGCCCCTGCAGATATTGAAGCAAGTGGTTAAATAGACTACTGCACGTAGCTCGACTGATGCCACCTGCAAGCTTGCAGGGTCCTCACGTGGAGCCCTCCAAACACGTTTGAGTCCCTGTTGGCTCAGGGTGAGTCAAGGAGCAGAGTATAGCCATGTCCTGGGATAGCCAAATGAAATTTGTAAGTAAGTAGGACATGGATAGGGACTCCAGGGAGCTGGTATTGTGCTGCCTTTTTTTTAGTTAGTTAAACATATGGATAAGACTCCTTCCACTGAAGCATGGCCACCTAACATTAAGCATCTAATCTAAACTCTTTGTCTAACTTCTCTCTCCAGCACTTTCAGGACATGGGTTATCCCATGACATTTCTTAGGAAGGGTTAAGATGACCTTTGGATGTCTGATATGGCCTCTACAGGGAACCTGTAGTAGTCTGTAGTCTACTTTAGACTAGACTCCCTACATTTCCATGGCAAAAGTTAGGTGAGATGTATCCCAACCTTTTGCTCATGCAAAAGAGATCTATAATGAGTAGGTGAAAACAAACAAAAATGCAGAATCGCATTTATTTCCTCCCCTCCAAAAATGATTCTCATTTACTTGAAAAAATCTTAATCTCTCTCTCTTGAGCCAGCATTCTTTTTCTCAATTTGTTTTCTCCTTTATTCTGTATTGCTTTTGAAACTGGAACAAAAACTGAATAAATGAGGAGAGGGATGAGCAGGTGGCAGCAGATGAACAGAAGATATTATCACTACCATTGAGAACCCAAAAACGAACGAGACCCACTATTTATTTACTACAATGCTCATTTAAAAGGAAACAAGCAGTTGCATCTGTTATGGAGATTTGTTCACTGAGGGCCCTCGACCTGTTCAGGTGCTCCGTCCAAATGTGCCTTTGTATGACAAAGGCAGAATTGCCAGGAAACCTCCTCATTTACATGGAATTGTGCCAATTATTTGCACAGCCCACCTTGAAGACACAGAAAAGGGGACAAGTCATCCAATGCTCCTGCTCCCTGTGCCCATCAGGGCAGCCTCCAGCCCTGTTAGATGTTCATTTTTCTCATTTGTCATGGAGAACAGAAGGTCCAAGGCAGAAAACAGTGCTGGATGACCCCATTTCCACAGATCGGTATTGATTTTACATTCGCATTTAAGAGCGCACCTTTCGCGTTAGCCAGCTCCAGCAATGTGCATGGGTGTAAAGAAAGAAGCAGGTAGCTTTCTGGATCTACAGCTTATTTAAAGCTTGGTTTTGCTTTAGACCTTTGAGATTTGTTTGTGACTGAGTTACCACAATGCATGTGCTCCGCTCCTCTGAAGGATTGGTGCTGAGACGGTTTTGTGAGCAGTAGCTGAACCTCCCCACCATCCTACAGAGCACCCCAAGTCATGTATGTCCAGTGATACCAGTGCACACTGTATTGAGGTCCTTAGGTTGAATGCCCACTGCCAGCCCATGGCTTGTGGAGTTGCTATACCTCCACTTATCCAGAAATGTGCGTCTTTTACTTGTAAATATTTCCTGGTATACTATGACTGCAATATCAAAAGATCTAATGAGAAGTTTGTCCTAGAGTTTGACAGCTCTGCTTTTAGTGTGAGAAAACAGAGTTTGCAAAGGGGGAACGTGATGCTAAGGAGGCAGGAATTATCTGTATTTATTAAGCATCGAGATCTTCAGCTAAGATCTTCATCTTAGAAATGTAATGTGCAGGAAGGGGAAAGGAGGATAAGGGAAAATGGAGGATTTCCCAAAATCCAGGGTGCAGTAAGCTTCAGGGCACCAGAGATGTGGCAGTAATAACTGCAGACCAAGTCATGTGAAAAAGAACGAATGAAGAAACTGAAGGCTGTGTCTGTCATGTGACATGCTGATACCATGCCATAGTTCGCACTATGGCGTGAAATTACAAAACAGCATGAAATACTAAGCGGAAGTTGTACTGAAAGAATGATCTTGTGAGATCATGACTGAGGCAGACAAAGCAGGTTTGGAAAATATCTTGTCATGACTTACCCCACAAGTTTCTCCCAGATCTAACCACTTCAGCATCCAGTTAAGTGCAAGCTATAGCTGTCTGAAAGTCTCAGGTGTTTCCCAGTAACAGTAGGACAGATCAATAATAAAAATGGAACTAGAGATGTTCCAGTGGGCTCAGCAGCATCTCAAGAAGAGTAAATGATAAGAACGGCTATTGCTTTAATAGCTTCTGCTTGAAAAAATCGATTTCTAACCATGGAATATGATGACAGAGAAGCAGGACAGATTGCTACTCAGAGCAGCCCTTCCCCTCTCCTTTAGAAGCCATTACAGTAAAGGGCAAGAGAAGCAAGAGGGAAACAAAAGCGAACACCCCTTAGCAATGACTGACCTTATATCTCTTTGTATGAAGTCAGGCTCCTGTTAAAAGCCAATAAGAGGTTTTCTTCCACTAAGATGAAACCTCACCTATGACACCAACTTTCAGACATGTTTCTGAGTCTGAAGTGTGTATTTGAAACAGATGAGAGGCAAAAAGAAATTAAGAAAGAGAAAAACCTTAAGATCTAGACATAGGCAACAAATTGCTTGGAATACACTTATCTCTCTGCATTTATTCAGTTCACCTGTTCAGTGTTTAACTCCTACCCAGATCAAACACCTTTTATAAAGGTCTGGTTTTATCTTGGTTCCAGTAACTCCTCACTTCTCTTCTGTTATGTCATGAATAAATCGTGTCATTCCTCTACCAGGACCTTTACTGGTTGGTATAACCCAATCTGCAAAGTCATTTTGATTCATATCTCTTCCACATCATTCCCAAATACATTTATAAATCAGGAAATTGAATTAGAAGTTTTGCATGTGTTTCTTCCTGCTCCAGAAAGTCCATCCCAGTTAATAACTTGTGTGTGCAGTGTTTTGCTGTAGAACATCTCTCCATTCTTCCCAAGTGATGAAAATAACTATTCACTGCAGAGCAGAGTTAGACCCCTTGTATAGGGCTGTGAGGATCCTGGAGGCAGAGGAAGAAGACTTGGAGTCAGCCCTCTGGGCTGTTTGTGTGGGCAGCAGAGGGACTAAGATCAAGGCTGGAAGACCTCGTGGAAGGTGCAGCTGAGCAGGTCCATCAGGTGATAGTGGGACGTTCACATCCAAAGGAGAATAGGGCCACCATCATTGGAACAATATATGAATAAAGGTATGGACAGACATTGTACAAGTAGGTTAGCTACATTAATGCTCTTCCATCTGGAAAAATGTGGATTGAAAGGGTGTAAGTCAGAGGTAAATACAGTCATGAATGTTGTGAGGAAAGTAGGTGGGGAATGATTGTTTCATGGTATATGAGAGAAGGGGTACCAAACGAAATTGTCCATCAGCAGGTCTAAAATAAGCATGGGGAGGTATGTTTTCACACAACATATAGAGAAATGGTAGGGGTGATAGACCTGGGAGGTACAAATGAAAGCCAAAAGTATAAAGAGCTATCAGAATTACTAGAAAGCGGTAAGAAAAATTCAGAGCATAGGAATAAGATAAATTCAGTGGTCAGGTGTGTGGAACACTAGCTCATATGCAACTTCCATTTGAGGGAGCTGAGAAGATATTTCCACTGTCACCAGGGTATGCAGGATGCAAAGCCATAAAGTCATTTAGCTGCTTAACTTGCCCTGCTTCAACAGCTCTTCACGCAAATGGAAGAAAAAAAAAATGGGCAGTAAAGACAAAAAAATCCTGCTTGTCTCCTGATCAGTATCAGTAATGTCAATTCATTGTTATTTGTAGACCCAACTAAAAAAGATAAGAGTGGTGTGGGAGAGGAAGAGGAGAGGAGAATGCCCTTATCCTCAGAAGAAACTGAACTAAAACAATGAGTAAATCTGAATATCCAAAAACTGAAGTAAACCCAGGAATACTTGGACATTTCCATCATGAGTTTACAGGTGTTGGGTTTTTTCATTTTACTGGGGTTTTTTAATGCTAAAAAGAAACATGGAGGTTTTTAACCAAAACTTGTCTCAGAATTTAGCCAGTCCTGCTTGTTTTCGTACAGAGGAATTTCCTTCCCTCTGTCTTCGCTACCCAGAGCAGACAGTTTCTGAATCAACCTGCAAGCAAGAAAAGGCTGCTTAGGATAGGTGTGAGCCATGTACCAGATTTTGTACAGCTACACGAGCTAATCAGAAGGAAAGATAGGAGCATTTGGCTAATTGCTTGCAATCATCAATTCCATTTTCATAATAGGCATGCCATCAAACCATGCAGATTAGGAGATGAGGGCTTTGTGAACTCTAAAGAAGCATTTGCTTAAACCAGGAGCAGCTGCTGGGCCAGATGGCAAAGTCCTGTCTTACAGCAGACATGGTACTAGAAAGATGCAAAAGTGTACAGAGGAAGTGCAATCTCTCCTCATGCTTCGTGTACATGTTCATTAATTGCTGTGGCACACCGCAACCAGGTTTTCAAGGAGTACAGGTAGAGGTAGCACATGTGGAAGAGCTGTGCTTTATTATACATACATATATTATATATACAGCAGTTTACATTGGCTTGGATAGCCCATTCTGTCTGCTTAACTTTGCAGTTGGGTAGGGTTCAGCATGCTGCAGACCGGCTGGCATTGATCTTGGGAGAGACCCTGCTGATCTCGCTGGGGCTTGACCTGAAGCCACTAACACGTTTGCGCTTCTGTGGTCAATACATCTGCAAACAGGCAGAGCTCTTGGGCTGGACCAAGAAATGTGGGGATTTGATTAAACAATTATGGCCCGTCATGCTCCACGTGAGCCTTTAAGGCACTGTTGCAGTAAAACTTAATGAAAACTAGTTATTCAGGCCTACAGCTTCACCCCTTGCCTTTCAATAGTGTTTTATGCCTTGACTGTCATAAACACTGATATAAATGAGCCAAAGGTCTAGCCTCATATTTGCACTTGTAGTTCCCTTCTGTAAGCAGTGGCTTTTGTACCACAGCATACTTTGGGAAAGCTGACTGGTTAGTTTCCCATCCTGGTTCTGCGGCAGTAGCTATACTTCCTTTCGCTTGTATAAGGATTACCTGTGCACATCATATTTGTCAGCTCTAGAGAACTAACTTCTTTTTTTTTCCTTTCATTTCTGCACTGTTATTTTGCTCCCTTTGTACATTCATCCCCTCCTACCTGGCAGGGAACCTTATGAAAAGGTCATCACCTTGTTCCCTTTAAAACCTCATCTTTAAACTCCTTTGTCCTGATATCTGCAAAGAGAGAAGACAGCAGTGAAAGAGCTGGGGTGCTGAGATCCCCCTAATTGTCCCCCTGTGGTGCTTTGCTCAGGAGTCAGATACACAATTGAGTTATTGCATTTTAGCAATTATTGTGCGTCTGCCGAGCCAGAGTAGCTCCCAACATGCATGATTTACACCTTTGGCAGCCGTGGAGACATTTCACTTAATTTACACTACAATGAAAACAGTTTAGCCTAGTTGTCTTACCTCCTCTCTGCCACACGCAGAGTCGCTGTGGAAGAGCTGGAGAGCAGTATATCACTGCAGCATCAGTAGCAGCATCTCTTAAACAGTATCCCAGCCTCACGGGAGCATATGCCCGGTGCTTCTGCAACGACTGTGCACCCCTGATATGGGAACTAGGGATTTTGTCCTGTGCTTGAGAGAGCACCCAGAAGTGGTCTTCTCTTACACGCAAGGCTCCCATTCACAAGTGCACTTCTGAAGCCATGAGACCCTCTTGCACTTTCTAATTGCCTTTGCATTTTCTAACCACGGCCAAACTGAAACACAGGAGGCTCCGTCTGAACATAAGGAAATACTTTTTTACTGTGAGGGTGACCAAGCAGTGGAGCAGGTTGCCCAGAGAGGTTGTGGAGTCTCCATCCTTGGAGATTTCCAAGGATATCCAAAAGCCATCTGGACATGCTCCTGAGCAACCAGCTCTAGGCAGCTCTGCTTGAGCAGGGGGATTGGATCAGATGACCTTCGGAAATCCCTTCCAACCTCAACCGTTCTGTGATTCTGTGAAAGCAGGAAGCTGAGTTCTGGTAAGGCATGTTATGAGGTTATTGTTATCGTAGATCAGAGTTAGTTGTGGCTTTTTCAAATAAAACTTTTTTTTTTAATGGAAAACCTCATCTCATCAAAATGGATGTGGCTTTTAGGAGTAGATGCAGCGGTTTGACAGTTGTAACATTTCTGATCAAAATGAAATGCAAACCCCACAAAAGGCAGATTATTTCATGACTGGGATAGGGAAAAAGCTGTTAATCAATACCACCCTACCGAGGGGACTCTGTTCACACCAGGGACTTGAACCTCCTTTTTCCACAACGTAGAGGAGCACCTGGAGCACAAACCTACTGGCAGTAGGATGCTTTCCAGCTTTCAGTGAATCTCCTCCACTGTGCACTGCTAATTACATGTTACTGAGTTATAAACCCCTGGTCTCCTTTCTCATTAGTTCTCCAGGAATACATTTTAAAAAGATTTAGCTTCAGTCTGATAGGAAGTGGGAAAGTTTTGGAAACCTGGTGGACTTTCAAAGGCTGGAGATACCATTTTCAAGTCCAGAAGCTCTGTCTTTTCTGATACTGCCACTTACATTTTGGGGCTTCAGTGTACTTCATTAGTGCATCATTCTAGAGAGAATTTGTGTTACACAAAGTAGTGAGAAAGACAAGTTGATGGGAAACAGTTCTGGAAAACAGCGTATAAAACTTCTGGTGCTTTGAATAATTTGCCTTCCCATTGACAGAAGATCAGACTTTATTACCAAAGTCCTACTACTGGTGGGGAAACTGAGACCCTGGGAGATCACAAGAACTGGCTGCAGTTTCACTGGAGGTCTGTGGCACAGCTGGGATTTGACCTTGTAACATAAAAATCTCAGTTTAATACTTCAGTCTAAAGTTTACTGCCTGTAAACCTCAGAGTAAAAACTAAGCTTGTGAGGCACTTTTCCAAATTTTATGTTCATTTTCAGTATAGAAAACAATCTGGTAAGTAGTAGCCATTAGAAATGTTGTTTGCTCTGAGGGGAGATATCATCCATCACTTGAGTCAAAACTGTGGCGTGGTAAAATCTGTATCTTCTAACCTTGTACTTTTTGCACTTCCCAGGCATCTAGTACGGAACATGAGAGTTATTCGAAAGATTTGTTGTATCACACCACGTGTGTGAATTTGCGCATCAAAAAGTGACATGAGCAGCAAAAGGTGGTAGAAAAACTTCTCTGGGAAGTGAGTTTCCCTAAAATCAGGGACATTTTTATTATTTTGTTTTAATCCCAGTGATGCTGTATCATTGTGCTTCCCTCTACCTTAGTTTCCACATCTGCGAAAGCATTAAGACAGCTTTTGAAAGTATTCTTGAGAGCAGTGAGAATTGCAAAAAGAATCAAACAATTGTGAGGAAGTGCACTTAAAAAGAAGAAATAGGAGAAATATGAGAAAATTAAGCTGAAAGAAGCACCCCTTAGTTCACTGAGAATAAGAAGTAAAGAATCAAAATGACCCAGAAAGCTAAAGGCATCCCCAAACAGGGAGGAGGAGTTTTGAGCAGGAAGTAGGAAGCAGAAACATTCAGATAATGGGATCCATTGTAATGAAGAAGAAATAACAGATATTACATAACCCCTCAAAAAAAAAAAAAAAGTCATGTCCTTGATTTGTTTGTACAAGATCTCTTATGATCCCGATGTGAACCCTCGTAAAAAGAAATGCAAACAATGACTATGCAGAAAAAGCCTGGGGAACAGCAACCCACTAAACTGTGCTAAAGTTAACTTCTTTTGGAGCAGCTGTTAAAATGAACAAAGGTCCCAGAGCCTTCATGGAGTTTAGATCTGTTGTAAAGACAAATTACAGGGGCAAGTTTTAGTGTCAAAATCCACCTGTCACAGGGATTCACGAAGAGAATTAAGCCAGGGGACAGGCTGCTGCTGATCTCAGTGCAAGACAGGTCTATGGTTAGGAAGATGTTCAGATGACTCAATTGTCAGAAATTCCTGGAGGTGATGCTTGAATATTTCCATGACTCATAGCTGCATAATTGATTTGCTCCTGTTTGCAGAAGTTTTATTATTCCTGTGTGCAAAGAACCCCATTGTTGGAAATGTTTGCAAAGCTCTTGAGTTTCACCGGTGTAATTCTTCATCTAAGAAGCGAGTTTTGACTACTGTTTGTTCATTCTAGTTTATTGTACCAGCTTTCCAGTCAGGGATGGCAGCAGTTTTGTGTGATAAATGACACCAAAGGAATGCCACAGTGATGTGATTCGCATGAGGTGGACAGGGTAGGGACCGGTGGTCAGAGTGGGTGCTAGGGGAATTTGCAATGTACTGTTGGATGTATTGCTGCTTTGTTATTTCTATCTGACAAACATCTATCTTGGCCTTTTAGACTACGGACCTTTTAGGGTAAGGCCTATCCTGGTCAGATCGTCAGTGTCTCCGTCTTTTGCTTGATTAATGTCTGTACAGCCCCTAGCCAATGCGGGTTTGAGGTACAGCTGGGACAGGAAGCAGAAATGTCTTACAAAGTGAGAAATGCTTTGCACTGGGTAGCCCCCTTACAATCCCAGATGGGCCAGGAAGTGCAGGGTACCAGGGAGCCATGAGAACTTCACAGTTTTGTCAGTTTTGGCTGAAGGATAGAGGCGTCCTTATGATAAGGCTCTTTTTAGCCAGTTGGAGGCCCTAGGCACTCAACTTGCTTAAGAGTCCAGGAAATCTTCCTGCCTTTGAGTATACGTGTTAAAACAGGCAATACAGGTTGTCAGTATCTGGTTTTTCTCCCTTCATAGCCAAATTCTGAAGTGTTTGGTTCTCAAACAAGAGTGCAGTAGATTTCCCAGGAATCACATTTGATCAGGGCTCATCTTGTAGGCAAGGTCTGGGTTTTGAGGACTGCATTCAGTTCCCAGACCTCCGACCTTACCTGCATAATGTGAAATGAGCACTTTATCTACCTCCGTCTTGGATTCTCGCAAGCAAAGTGAAAGATGTAAATACTTCACTGCTCTGTTTAGATGAAAAGTTTTCCAGGAACAAAGGCTGTATGACAGTAACGCTCTCAAACAATATTGGTGCAGTGCCAACAACCAAAGGTCCGGGTACAACCGGCATTATGGTACCATTAGAAGAGGTGTTCTGTGGGCACCTGAGTATTAAAATGTACTTGTTTTTGAGGTCTGAACTTTACAACCCAGTGGGTCCCTCCCATTTATGTGTTCTGTGTAATATGAACACTTCGTAACATAAAAGAAGTATGAGAATTTTACTCTAAGTGTTACAAGAAATGTGCTCTGGTATATGAATCAATAAAAAGCAGGCGTTTGTTTAACAGCAAGCTGAACGTTTCTTTTTAAATCATCCTTTTCTTTTTTCTTCCAGGGAATGTGACCAGGAATTGTACAAGCCAGGGCTGGACAGATGTGTACCCTGCACCGTATGCCATAGCTTGTGGATATGATTCCAACAGCACGCCAGGGGAAGAGGTTTGTAAACCTGGATGGGTAGACATTAAGATTTACCAGGGATCGATATCAGAATCACATGATCTTCCCATGCCCGATTTTTTCCATTCCCATTCCGATTCCTCAAGAAGGAAGGATCCTGTTGAGGTTCCCTCTAAGCAGAGATCACATGTCTGGTCAAAGAGCTGATCCTCCCTTTGATTTCCAGAGGGGTGGCAGGAAATCAGCACCTGCGAAGATCAGACCAGTGTCTCTGATGCCCACACATAACTTCAGGTGCTTGATTTTCCCCATTCAACTTTGAAACAAGCCCTCCACACTTATATTATCTTCTATTTTCTTTACCGAAAGAGTGGTTAAACATTGGAACAGGCTGCCCAGAGAGGTGGTGGAGTCATCATCCCTGGAGGCATTCAAAAAAGGTGTAGACATGGCACTCCAGAGCCTGGTTTAGGAGGCATGGTGGTGTTGGGTTGATGGTTGGACTTGATGACCTTAGAGGTCTTTTCCAACCTTAGTGATTCTATGATTCTATGATATTTATGCTTAAGTAGATACGGGGATTCCAGATTTCTAGGCCAACATAAGCATCAAGAGATCAAAAGGGATAAAAGGATAGAACTCACTTCCCATCAGTGCTGCTGCGCTGATCTCAACCAGCTAAAGATTAGAAAACTGTAGGGAACACACAAATCTTCATGCAAAGTTACTGAATTTTGTAAGGAAATCCGCAAGCTCTGTGGAATACTGCCTGTATGTAAATTAGTAGTCACCGACCTAGCTATAATTAGCTTTATAGGCTATTGTCGTTACACAGAAAGGAGTTTGTTATTGGTTTGCTGCATGCTGAGACATGAAGGGTGAAGTCTAAAGAGGAAAACGAATGGTTAGAAGCAAGATGCACCTCACCTATCTAGAAGTTCAACATATAATCTAAACTAGTCACCTATAGCTGTCCCATAGTCAACAAGAAAAAGCTTATGCTAGAAAAGAATTATATTTCACTGCAACCATGTGTTTATATTAAACCTATGCCCATGCTTTTCTTCTGTTGTATGACATACGTCAGTGTTTGTGAATGTAGGACACAGGAATTTCAATAATGAGGAAATATATATGGTGAGAGGTCCTTGTGTATGGTCACACATTACCAAGGCACTCAGAGAGTTAACGGAGAATCTGAACAGAACTGAGCCAGCCTTAATAGTGAAAGAATACAGAAAATAGCAAAGGGAAAGTTGCACAAAGAATTTCAGGGCTCTACTGAGGAGAGCCTTAGTCTGCCTTCGAGGTCAGCCACCACTTCACATCCTCAAGTGTCCTGTTTCTCAGATCAAGCTGTGTGGCACCATTTGCGCATTGCGAAAGCCATTGTCACGAGTCTGCTCTGGGAAGGTCCTCCATCGAGAGCTCTGGTTTATGTTCCAGCTGCAAAGGGGATTTGGGAATTCCTGGGACATGCTTTGGCGACCCAATGGATTGCAGCGTTGCCAGAGTGCTGCGTTACCAAGAGAACACGTATTGTGTTCTTTTAATTCTTTCTTAATTATTTTCTCTCAATTTCCGCGGTTTTGTCATGCTGTTTAAGTCTAATTTGTGTGAAAGGTGGCTGAGGGGGGTGAACATGCAGTACTAGCCTGTGAAGAAGAATAGATTTTTGTTGTTGTTGAATTGGCTGTCAGTTTGGGGAGGAAGAATTAAAGGGAATAGAAAAAAAGGAGAACAGCAGGCTGTATGGGACATGAGGTCCAGAACAGACTGATAACCTTCCATGCTTAAAACACTTCATGCACTTTGAATGCCTACTGGTCCCAAGTCAGAAACAACAAGAAAAATATGAAAAATAAATAAGGGCTGTGTGTAAGATTTTAGTTGTGAATTCAGGCAGTCCCTAAAAAGCAGATGATGTAGGCACCAAAGTAGTGCACTTATGATCTTTGCAGTGATAATGATTCCTTCTCTGACCTGACCTTTAAAAACCACCTATTAGGAAATGAGGGGGTTGTTTTGCTGTCCCATTGTCAGACGTGATGCACAACAATGTGTGCCTCCATCTGGTCAGAGAGGGGCCACCCCAGGTGTCCCCATAGGCTCTGTCTGAAGACGGTGAAGAAAATAGATACCTCCAGAGGTCAGTTCACCCCACATTTCTCTCCAAAGGGGCCTCTTTGCATTTACTCTAGAGGGAGCCCAGATGACTTTAGGCTAGGTGACATGAACCCAAAACACGTTTGGGTGCAGGGCTAATGAAAGACTTGAGAGCGGTACTTCTGTTCTTTTTCTCTTACCAATGTAAATGTTTCACATTCTAATCTCAGTTACCAGGGCATAAATATAGAGGTTACTGAACAGAAACCAAGGAAGCTAATTCTCAGTTAATCTCAGTTTAGCATCTACCTTAACTAATTGCTCTTATCACGCTCCTGTGAAATTAAGCAGAGGCTTTTAGAAGTCCAAGAGACAATGACAAAATTGCCTAATTGCATTCTGTAAATCAGTCTAGGTCTACAGCTAGAACTCAGGCATCCTGGCATGCTTTTCCTTCACTTCTCTAAATCTCTTTTTTCTAATAAGAATATTTTAGTAATCTGAGCTCTGAGTGAAATTCCAATTCCATTTATGATCTTGGGTCAAATTCTCTGCTTTGATATCTGTAGAATAGGAAGTGAATGTCATTATCAAGTGCAAATGAAGAGTGAGAAGTCATTATGTGCTGTTTCCAGAACAGAGATAACCCCACATGCTACATTAAAGTTGAATGCAGAGCCATCTCTCTGTGCACAAGAAGGATTGGTCATCATAAAATATAAGGGCAGGGAATTACTTGTTGAATAAACCCAAGATCTTTCTGTGTATAACTTGCTCCTGTGAATTACTCTAAGAAGCAAAAGGCCTATGCCTGTATTCACACTGGAGAGTTTCCATCCACCACCCCACTACTGTCGTCTCTGATGATATCTCTTAATTTCCTTTCCCCCATTTCTCTGCTCTCCTAAATACAGTGTGGGTCAACCTCTTCCTCAAACTCAGTCCCCTACCGCAAGCTCCCTTCTTCTGCTGGCCAGTTCTTTCCTGGAACACTTCTGCTCTGGTGCCATCGAGAAGGAAACTAGATAATGAGAGAAAGATGAAGTCAACACAAAGGAAGTTGACTGCTTTTATTGGAAAAGTCTCAGCTGCCTTTGGGACCCCAAACTCAAAAAAGACTGGAAACAAGGCGATATTTAGTTAGCTTTGGGTGGAATCTGCAAGACAGTGGGGTAGAAAGGTGGAACCTCCACTGTTCGTTACTGCAGTGCAACTCCCTCCACGTGGTGCAGATGAACAAGGCGTAGGTATGACCATACCGTACTGGGTGACTCTATCACCATAGCAGCCTCCTGGCATCCTATGGGCAAGATCAGGTAGATAAATTGGCCTGAAACCCTTGCTATGAATTATGTATTCAGAGTTACTGACCCAAGGCTCTTAGTGGTGTGGATTCATTGAATGGGGCTGTAAAGACACTGTGCTTTTAGCCATCTCTGAGATCTGTGGTCTAAGAAGCAATGTAGATACAACCAGTGTAACCTTTGGACTCCCTGAAAGCTCTGTCTTGTTTTAACACCCCTCCAGGCTGGCTTGTGCAAATGCTAGAGGATTACTACTCATCTCAGCCTCACTGGTTCTGTAAAGTACCTAGTACTTGTCAAGGCCTATGAAAATAGCGTATAAAAATGTCAACCCTCACGGTTATTAAAGAGTGTTTTCCCAAACAAGGTTGGGTTTAGATTTTCTGTCTAAGCTGCTCTTTGCAGTTTTGGCTGTTTGGGTTTTTTATAGAAAATGGTGACAAGGAGGGCAGAGGAGGGCCACCCAAGGGCTGGAAAATAAGATTTTCCACAAACTGAGTTAGAGTCTCATAAAAACTTGGATTCTTCATTGATAAAATGAATGTCCAAATACCAACTGATTTTTTGTCCTTTTTTTAAGCTTAAAATCAAAATATATTGATTTAGAGTGTTGCTGGAGAGCCTTAGGAGAGCTGGTGTTTTATTGCCTTACTTCCCCATTTTATTTAGACCAGGATTCACTGTTGGATTTAAGTTCCGTGGTGCCCCATGGTCAGAGATTCCCTCTGTGTGCTGTCAAAGAGAAAAGCCATGAACTAATTTCCAACTTAACATATAATAAAAATATTCGAGATAATAAAAAATGTTTTTACAAGTACATTAACAGCAAAAAGGGAGCCAGGGAGAATCTCCATCCTCTGGTGGATGGAGGGGGGAACATTGTCACCAAGGACGACAAAAAGGCTGAGGTACTTAATGCCTTCTTTGCCTCAGTCTTTAATAGTCAGACCAGTTATCGCCAAGGTATTCAGCCCCCTGAGGTGGAAGACAGGGACCGAGAGCAGAATAAACCCCTGACAGTCCAGGAGGAAGCAGTCAGTGACCTGCTGCGCCACCTGGACGCTCACAAGTCTATGGGGCCGGATGGGATCCACCCGAGAGTGCTGAGGGAGCTGGCGGAGGAGCTTGCCAAGTCACTCTCCATCATTTATCAGCAGTCCTGGTCAACGGGGGAGGTCCCGGATGACTGGAAG
>WAAD01000452.1:3441-134705 GCA_013389945.1 Fregata magnificens | reverse complement strand
AAGGGCAACGAGGCTGGTGAAGGGTCTAGAGCACAAGTCTTATGAGGAGCGGCTGAGAGAACTGGGGCTGTTTAGCTTGGAGAAGAGGAGGCTGAGGGGAGACCACCTCGCTCTCTACAACTACCTGAAAGGAGGTTGTAGTCAAGCGAGTGTTGGACTCTTCTCCCAAGAAACTAGCGATAGGATGAGAGGAAACGGCCTCAAGCTGCGTCAGGGGAGGTTTAGACTGGACATCAGGAAGAATTTCTTTACCGAAAGAGTGGTTAGGCATTGGAACAGGCTGCCCAGAGAGGTGGTGGAGTCGTCAACCCTGGAGGCGTTCAAAAAAGGTATAGACGTGGCACTCCAGGGCCTAGTTTAGGAGTCATGGTGGTGTTAGTTGATGGTTGGACTTGATGATCTTAGAGGTCTTTTCCAATCTTAATGATTCTATGTTTCTATGATTTTATATATTTCTGATTTAACATAACTGATTTCAATGAGAACATTTTAAGGTTTTACTTGCTGAAGCGCAATGTCTAGCTTCCACAAAAGCAAAACAATTTCCAGACCACGTCTGTCCTCAAACTTCCTTTATAAGATGAAGCTCATCATACTCACCACCTCAGAGCCGATGTGTCAGTGCGCTGTTTAACTGAACATTAGTCATGCTTGTTCCACAAGATTATAACCATGTAGCTGTCTCTGCAAGTGTCAAATCAGACTCCTTCCTGCATGAACTTTTCCCTTGTGTAACTGTAACCTTGTTTTGGAGTGATCCAAGCTCTACTGCAACTGGACACATTCTTCTTATTCACACTGGTGGTATTTTGAGTCGTGTACTCTACTGGATGTGATTTTAAAGGGTGAAGGAGTTGGAGATTTTTTAAGAGTGGAGCAGGATGATTTCCTTGTCTCACCAAGAAAGTCAGTAAAAGCTCAGTGATGGTGTATGTAGGAATGCATGTTGGGAGCTCTTTGAAAGACCTGTTTTCTCTTTCCTTCACATTAGCAAACGACGTTCTATGGCACAGTCAAGACCGGCTACACCATTGGACATACCTTATCGCTCATTGCTCTCACGGCTGCTATGATCATTTTATGTCTCTTCAGGTAAGACCATGAGCAAAAAAGGCATAGGTAAGGGGATGACTCAAAGGACATCGTGGCTGTTTAAGTTATAGGCTATGAGTGTTACACATGGATGCAAAAGACTTCTGTCAAGTCTCGGTTGGACAGCAGAGGAAAGTTCCTCCATCTTTCAGTACCACTGTTTTCTGGTATGTGATCTGTGGCCTTTGTGTGAGAGTTATAACCCCAATCCAATTATTTAGATGGGATTCATCTCACTAAATGTAGATTGTTATGTGATGAATCTCTGTATTAGAGGCCGTTATCCCATGATCTTGTTATAGTCCACAGAGACCTAGGCAGTATGGTATATATGGATACTATGGACTGATGCATTTCTACTAAAGTAGGTATTCAAAATGGTACAGGTGAATCACACCCCAAAACTACCTCCCAAAATCTATTTCAGAAGCACTTCCTGCTATAGCTCTATGGCAAGACATAGACACCCAGAGCCATTTTAGACATGCTGGAGCCCCTGAGATGTGCACAAGGGTGGCAGACATGATGCAGGACCTTCAGGAGACCCAGGCCCTTATGGATTGATGGGCAGGTAGTCTACAGCATATCAGATGGCATTAGATGCCTAGATTGCAGCAAATGAATTAATCCTCTGTCTCTATTGTTTATAATAGATTCAGGCATCTAAATTTTGGTGCCTCCAATGAAGAAGTCTGCATATAAGGTAATCTCCTATTATAATGTTGTTCATGTATAGGGAGGACAGCAAAAAGCAGACCTCCATGGGATGGAAGAACCTTCTAGATTTGATTCCATCTCCTCCTGCCACTCTACAGTGGCTTCCCTGAAATGCGTTATGTGGTTGTCCAATTTATGACAGTCTGGTCCAGACATCGTCCCCAAAGAAAGCTGTAGGAGAGAGCATATGTTCTAGGGTAACTCTCACACTTATACCAAGACTGGCCTCATCCTTCAAGATCTTTGCACTTCTCCACACGTGCTCTTTCCACTCCTCTTACAAGGGAAGAGTGAATCAGACACGCATGCAAATTATCTCAACAAGGTACAAGGTGCCCGCCAAGCTGGTGAAACTGTCAGGGTTCATGCTCTCCATTTGTGGGAAACAGCGTAATTTGACTTGCCTTCACCTGAAAGTACAGACGACTCAGCTCAGTCACATTATCTTGCCATCATCAGAGATTAAGAGCATAAACTCTGCCAGTGCACGGTGACTCATTAAGAGGTGGTAATTTGATCATGTTGCTGAGTGAGGTCTGTTGTGGTTCTGATGACTGTACAAAGTACCCATTTCCAGAGTATTAGGCCTTCCACTTTAGCTGATGCAAAGTCTCACTTGAAAAAAAGACCGACTTGATCAGAATTCATCTTCAAAATATTAGTGGGCAAGGAACAGAAAAACCCTGGTGGTGTTCTCAATATCATTAATAACTAGTCATTTTTAAGTGAAAATATAGTTCATATTGCTCCAGAAAGCCTGTGATATGTGTTAATTTTGGCAGCAGCTGCTAAGAATTTATTTCTCTTCCCAAAGAAACATTTCACTTTGAAAAGAATTACTGCAGTACAAACATTCTGTAGAAAACAGACCTTTATTATGAGCACAGTTTGCTCAGTCAAAAACATTTCTTTTCCAGTGGAGAGCAGTGTGATGGCCCTGTTTCCTGTCATTCTGGATTTTGACCTTTTTTTCTGAGAATTGGAAAAGCAGCAACACTGCTGCAGATGTATGGACTGCCACGTTTTGTGGCTTAAGTGGAGTTGCGGTGATTTTCATCAGAATGTAGTCTGTCTCAGGGTTTCTTATGTTTAATTGTAAGTCTGTGTCTTGGCAGAAGAAATGTGTAAATAGATAAATGCTTTTGAAGAGCCTTGCTATTCAGAAATGTTGTTTCATCTCTTCCCAACAGAAAACTACACTGTACTCGAAATTATATTCATATGCACCTCTTCATGTCCTTCATAATGAGAGCCATCGCAGTCTTCATAAAAGATGTCATCCTATTCGAAAGTGGAGAATCTGAACACTGCTTTGTGAGTTCAGTAAGTAGCCGTGCACACTGAAGTTTCCACCTTATTCTGTTGCCCCTCTTAAACAGTGCACCAAAAATTACCTTGCAAATGCATGTGAGACAGTACTTTGGGAAGATTTCCATTTTTTTTCTTGTTTGAAAGAAACAAAAACACGAGTGCTGCAGTTTAATTTGTATGGAAAAGGCATAAAATAAATTAGCAGGGTCAAAAGTTTATAGGTATCTGGTCCCTTGTGAGGTCAAACCCACAACTGGGGCTCCACAAGATCTTGGGGCTCTGGTCAGTCCTGTGTCCATCTCCCAGTCCCATGCTAATTTCTTGGATATCCTGGTCAAAGGAGACTTGCAGTCCTGTGTTTAGGGATTCAGTAAAACCTTTTCCTTCAGTGAGGGTGGGAGTCAGATCCAGATTCACATAACTAACTTCAGGTATCTATGGGGTAAGTACCTATATATGAGCTACATGTGTAAAGTGCAACCATAGTCAGTCGAGCTCTAATTAATATATTCATTGGAGTCTGGAGAGCTGCTCACCTCGCTTTGAAGAAAGCACCGGCATTTGGATGGCTCTCTGGGCTCCACTGACTGCAGTGACCAGATCTCTGCAGGAGTTTAGGCAGGAAATCTATGTGTAGACATCATTGTGTATTTTTCATCTGGATCTGTATCCCATGCTAGCTGCCTGCAACCATGAGATTTCCCCATTGGGATGGTAAAAGAGGGGAATAAAGGAGTTGGGATATTTTTTTCACTTTCAAACTCAGTGTTATCAGCTGAAGCAAACATTAAGGAGGGAGAAGAGCTGTTTATCTAAAGGCCATATTGACATAAGAGGACACTGGTCATGAATAAATTTAGGCAGGAAATTGAGATCACCAAAATAAAGAGATGTGATCAGAAGTCATCCAAAAAAAAAAAAAAAAAAAAGCAACCCTCCATAATAAATTCATAACGTTAGATGACCTGCTTGCTGGTAGTAGCAGGGGACTGGGCACAGCAGTCCAGCAGATCCCTTCTGGACCTGTTTTTTTATGTCATACAGCACCAGAAAAAGATTCTCTTTCCCATTCACCCAATTTCTTTCTTGCCTTCTGGCTTTTCTGTATCCTTACCCTGAGTCCTGTCCCTGCTGTTATAATGAGCTGAGCACCTCTCAGTTGTTATCAGAGCAGCCTGCTCCCAGCTTTTCCCCAAGAACTGTCTGCAGCACGACGCGTTCCCATTGCAGTGACCCTCTGGTTTTTTTTCCCCTCTGTGGTTCACTGGGATCTGTACTCTTTAGCAAGGGGGTTTTATTGTGAAGGTCCGTGTATGGTTAGAATGACGTATAAACTGGAATAAACAATTGCCCCGTGTCTGCTGCCACAGATAACTGCCAATGTTAATTGGCAGAGGAGCCAAGAACGCAATGAGCCATGGAGTTTGAACTAACCTCTCACCCCCGTGGGAGTTTGCACTGGGTCGTGACTGAGGCACGACTGCAGAAAGCTGGGAGAAGTGTTTGCTTCAACCGGCCATCCAGAAACGCTTCTGTGTATAAATACAGGACTTTGTCCTGCAGAATCGGCAGCTCCTGGAAGCCAGTGTGCTCTCAGGAAGACCCATGGCTACCACCATTGTGTGTGTTTCTCCCCATCAGAGGATTTTTATGTTAAATGCCAGCTCAGGTTGAATGGCTGGATGATAGACAAGGGTTATAAAAATATGTGGAACAAATCGGTCTCCGCTGCACTAGGCTGAGCATACCCCTTGCAAAATCTGCACCCGTCTTGACCCAACATTTTGGACAACCTTTTAGGTCATAGGGAAAAAAAACCTACATGAAATGCAGTCAAAATGCCTCATCTAATATTCATCTGTTGCAGAAATAGTTATAAAATCCATTGTGCTTATGTGTGGTTGGTTGGGTTAGGTTGGCTTGAGTGAGGTTAAATAATTGGTTTGTTTGTGCTTTGAACTTACAGGATGAAGTTTTGACTTGGGAGACCTGGGCACTGGTTCATATACCCAGGACCTAATACACAATTTACTACAGGTTTCGTGTATAATGGCTAGATACGGCCTTGAGCTCATTCAGTCTGAGGAGAGATTTGAACAAACAGTTCAATTTACTGAATGCTCTCACCACTATGCTGTTTCAGAAGAGGGCAAAACCAAAGCAATAACAGTGTTTTATTAGAAGAGAAAGTACTGCACTTAGTTCCTTTAAGAAAGAAAGGACAAAGGCACCCCCCTTCCAGAACAGATTCAGGGCTATAAAACCCAAATGAACAGAGACCTCTTCCAGCATTTCTGATGAAGGGACCAAATTCCTTAATTTGGCATTACCTGTTGCAGTAAGAAGACTTAAAATTATGTTTTATGCACCAGCCACACAAAAATATCTTAAGCTCTCCACCAACAAATGCATCAATGCTCCAAGCAAGTGGGAATTCCACTACATGTAAGTGTATATGTAATTGAAAAAACCTTTTTCATAGGCTTTGCCACAATAGCATTTTTACTTCATTTTACCTCGTGTGGGAAACCTCAGTTCTGGTGTTAACTCTATGCCATTTTAAACTCAAATAGTTTTGGATTACCATTGAGTTCAACATGAACACTCTGAAAAATTAAGTTTGTTGGGCGTTTCTATGGGCCACAGAGCCTGAGAATGCAGCATTAAACATTTCAAAGCTGATGCAGCCAAAATACATGTGATGAGCATCACTGAGCCATCATAAGAGTCAGAACATGCACCATGCACTGGGTGATGTTTACAGAGTGATGTGTGGCACCCGTAGCCTCCTTGAATTCCTTGGTCCTTCTTTCTAGATAAACCCACTCCTGGAGGAAAGAAAAGTCTTGCTGCTTGGGTGAAAAATTCAGCCTGTTTTTGTGGGGCAGAAACCCCGAGTCAGCAAGCAAGGCTTGTTTTCATAACTAAATGTAGCAGGCTTAAACGATCATTGATCCCAGGATCTGCGCAAGGTGGCCCAGGCCCTTTGTCCCACACCAAGGAAACTCGGCAGCAGTAGCTTTACAAATGTCCCTCACGCCTTCTCCTCTCCCCAGCTGCCCAAATCCATTAGGCTTGTTCTTAGGCACAATGGGGATCCCTTGGCTCATGTAGAAGCATGTAGACTGACCTTGAGAGAAGGCTGGCCCTCCAAAAGCCCAATATGGGATTTTCCAGTGGGAAACAAAGCACTGCAAGGATCTTGAATTTTCTGGAGGGGTAGAAACAGCAGAGGAGTCTGATAGTCATATATACACACAGCATATTGCCCAAGGTACCAACAGTCATTAGTAGACCAAAACCACTTTCTCTCTCTCTGTCATGCCTTCAGTCATAAAGTATGTCTGTAAATATGTGTAACTGAATCCTCCTGTTGGCTGAAATTGCTTAAAAATAGGCATATACTCAAGTGTGTTAGTCAATCTGGGCTTTAAGCACTCTACGTAGAGGTGATCAGGCTAGGAGGGGTCTGTGAAATCACCCACTCCGACTTCTTCAACAACTGTTCATTTTGATTCATTCAGAATACGTTCTGTCTCAGTAATCAGTCATTTCTGATGGAAAACTCGTCACACGTGGCTTTATTGCATCCAACGATTACTCATACTGCATGAAAAATTGTGCCACTTTCCAGCCTGTATTTGCCTGCATTCTTCTGTTGTTTTTTTTTTTTTTCACTGCCAGACTCAAGAGGCCTCCTTACAAGTTTTAATTTTTCACATTAGTTTTCTTAAGGCCAGTGACCTTCCGTCTTGGCGTTCCCATGCTTTGTCTTCCCCTTTCCTTCTCTCCCTGGAGAACACCCTGTGAAACACAGTAGCCAAACCAGCAAACCTGGTAGAAGGATTGAACTGAACACTTCCATTGTCGTTTCATTTGATTTTTTTGTGGTTTTATGGATAGGTTTTGATATAGTTTCATTACTGTAATATCTGGATAGCATAATGATGAACCACTTACATTTCCAGCCTAGCTGAAGACAAAGAAGCCAACACTTTGATATAAACAAAGATCAGGTTCTACAGATTGAATTCAGGCAGACTTTTTCTGAGCTCTGCAAATTTGCCTTTGCTGAGGATTCAGCCAACAGAGACTAGGTCATTTATCTTTTTCCTTTTGCATTCCATTAAGACAATCAAATTCCCAAAAAAATTCTTCTTTGCAAGGGAGGGTGGGACTTTAGCAACTGTGAACATATACACATATTTCATATTTTCAGGGTGAAAAATTGTTTTTTTTCACATGAGCTTCCTCAGGCCAAATTGATAGCAGCTACAGGCCCCTAAATGAATTTTATATATGGAAGTTGAAGACAGACACATTTTCTTTTCCATCACACCCCCATCTGAGGCTACTCAGATACCTGTTCTCTGCCTCTTGTGGGACTGCCCCGATACGCAGGCTATTGGAGAGATGGAAGAATATAAGCCTTTTTATGCACTTGTGTAAAAATGAAATGAATATTAGAGACTCAGCCCTTTCATTGGGTTACATCCTCTGGGAAAGACATCTACTCCCAGCTGCACAGAGGAGGGTGAGCTCTTCTTAGCAGCAGAGATGAGCATCTGCTGAACTTTGGCTGACTGGCTTGAGGGAAAAGCCTGGTAGAACTCCGTCTGAAGACAGTGTGAATCTTTCCCTTAACTTTAATTGGAGTTGGGTCAGTCCCCAAAATGTGTAAATACATCAGCTGACACTTTTTCAGTAGCTCAGCCCTTTGCTCCAGAATTGCACCCCATCCACTCAGTTCAATGGGACCATCCAGGTGCAAAGGTGCTGCCTGAGATAAGGAAGTGCTTTACAGTCTGTCTTGCCATGAAAATGAGGCCCAACGTGAAATGAGGTCCACCTTGTTTTGCTCAGCTGTGTAAAGTGAAGGAGACCCCTGCCCTTGCCATCTAATAGGTAGCAGCACAAGGAGCGAAGGAAAAATCACTGCTCATGTGAAATAGAAGTTTCTCACTGTGCTCTTCCACTCACGTCTGACCTGAACCACTTCACCCTGTCCACAAATTCCTGTGAAACCCAGCCAAATGTTTCCTGTTGGCTTCAGGAGGTGGATGTTGCAACAGACTGCCTTCAGTTCTTCTTTCTGAGCTTTTTGACAGTGTTTGGTTTCTACTTAGGATTTTGCTGAAGATCTCTACAATGTTGGTGTCACAACACAAACCTAACACACCCATCTCCTTGGTCTACATTTTTACCATCAATTTAGATAAAGAGATTTGTATCTGCCAAACAACTTCTGTGGAATATTAACCCCACATCTGCTGGTATCTCCATATCTGCTGATCACTGCTACAATCTAAGTTTTACAACAAAACAAATGACAGAGGGGAAAGAAAAAAAAACCCTAGAGAAAGCTTCTGTAAATGATACAAAGAAGTAAAAAACAACAGAAAGAAAGCAGGGGGAAGGAATGGAGGCATTGTATGTTTGCCAATTGTCTTTCAAGTCTCACACCAGCACTTTAAATTTCACTTCACCAAAGGTATTAAGACACTTCTAGAAAGGACCATAAAACGGAGACGAGGTGGGGAGAGAAGAGACAAAGAAACTACAGCTACATTCCTTAATTAGCTGAGGCCCTAATGGTGAAAATACTACCCAAAAGTAAAAAATAAAAATAAAAAATGCCTCAAATGTGCTTTCAAAAATCAGTGCCAGAGTTAAATTAAGGATTTAGCAACAAGTTCAGTGAATGAATTAATGAGAAGCTATAAATGAGAGGTTTGGGATGTTCACTGCCCATGGCCAGTAGCAGCCATGAGCGTGGGAAATGGACTAACCATCCACCTAGACTGTTCTAATGTTCTTGTTTGGATTTTGAAATTGTCCAGAGATACCCAATCCAAGAACGTGTTATCTCATCATCTCTTCTAGAACAGAAGAGGTCTCTACCTGCCTAAGCCCTCACTGACATTTATGAAGTAGGCCTAAGTCATCTCATACATGCCATAGGGAGAGGGCCTGAACGCAGGTCATTGCTATGGAGCTGATGGCAAACAGTAACTTCCTTCTGTATTGGTGAGACAGCAATTTATGGCTGCCACACTTGAAGCCTTGGTTGCTGCACCATGCCCTTCACAGGGACTCAACCACAGGGCTGGCGGTAGCAAGTAAAGTATAAAAGAGATTGGGAAGAAGGATTTTGGTGTTGGGAGCTGAAGCTCTGCTAAAAGGATGTGGCAGAAGAAGGAAACTTGGGCTTCAGGTCTGAGTTTGGGAAGAAAGGAACGTGCAGTGATGGAGGGTGAAGGCAACCTTGAGTGTCAGAGAAACTAAAGGTGAAACATCATCATTTTGAGACAGGGAGGCAAGGAATGGCAGTGGGAAATGAAGCTAAGCACTTGGTGTGTGGTGCTGGAGGCACGCCAGGCTAGCAAGTGAGAAAGGTCCATGCCACGGGATCGGGATTTGCTTTAGAGAGATGGGGTTTGCAGCAGAAGGTGGGAGGAGCAGTGGGAAGAGGCTGGATTTCAACTCTAAGTTGGCCAGCATGGACGTCCCTACACAGAAGAGAAACAGGATGTTCACCAACTAGTCCCACAACAGAATTGACGGGAAGTGACAGAGGGAGAGCTTGATGGGAGCTCTGGCTGGGCTCCCTCCCTGACAGCTGGCCAGAGAGGATGGATGAAGTAATCCATTCCTCCAAGGAGAGAGTATCAGATTCTGGGTTGTGCCCCTTCTGCTCTTTGGACTGTTCATATCAGGCAGCCATTAAGAGGGTCTGGACCATGGAGACCAATCTCTAACATGGTTTTACAAAGTTTTGCTTGGGTGAGTTATCCCCTTGCCTTCTCCTTTGCTCCTGGAAATAACCCAGGAGGGAAGGCAGAAAGTTAGACTGTGGAAGAGCTCTGGAGCAGGAACTTTCTTTGCATAAGTGACCCTATTGTGCCTGACACAGCAGTGCCCCAGTCATGGGCTGGCACCTTAAAGCAACTCAGTATTGCCAATAATGAGAGAAAATGTGACAAGTGCAGAGAAGGGCATTATTAAAACTCTGATCACCTTCTCCCTTTAGTTGCTGCCTTGCAGTTGACTTGCCTTGTTACTGAAGATGTGTTCAGAAGTGCCATTACTTTGCGATTGATGAGCATGAAATAGGGACAGTTACCCCATTTACCGAGATAATTCTATTTTTATGTCTAAACTCAACTCTGAGTCATCTGACGAAGAGGCTAGACCAGCTAGAGTTAATCACCATCTTAGAAATACTCACAAGACTGCCCCTAAAAATCAAACGAGTATTCCTAAGAGACAAAATGGAAAGGCCAAGTCCCTCAAAGACTGACAGTTACATAACCCCTGTTAAAATCAGCGGAAGAGAAATGCTTAAATAGCCTTGAGGATCACAGTCATGGGGCTTAAACTTGCTTCTTATATGAGGAAAACCAGACCTAAAAGCTTCCTACTGAATTCAACAGATAGCGTTGTATTTGAGGAAGCCTGCGTGGGAAGTGGGCAAGGCATAAAGTGCAGTCATGTGGACCACATTTTTTGCTGGTGTAAACTGGTATGGCTCCATTTAATAGAGTGTGCAAGGTTTCTGCAAGTTCAGGATCTCACCCTGCCGTGCTTTGCTGTGTTGCAAGCACATAAAATACAGGTTGTCTCATGTAACTTCCATATTAGCAGAGACAGACTTTTAAATGCCTTGCCATTTTCAACTGGCTTTCAGCTGGCATTAAAGAGGTGAAAACAAAAAGAAAGGCCAAGGTTATCTCAGGGGACTTTGGGGTCCGTATGGGTTGAGCTATTGCTAGAGAAATTATGCTCTAACCAGAGAAATGATACTCTATCCAGGTTTGGTAGTGGCCTCGCCTTGGTGCAAGTGGAGGTGGTGGCACAGGAAAGAGAGAGAGCCCCATAGCTTCTTCCTAACGTCTCCATCCTTCCACAGTCTTGATGGGAACAGGCGAGACTTAGCTTGCTGAAGTAGCGTCTGTGTGCATATGTATGGCTGTACAGCACAGCTCATCAGTCTAGAAATAGCATTTCTGCTTTATGAAAGCGGTAACAAATCAACAAGCTCAGACACAAATCCAGGTTATAATGGCTTAATAAATTGCCCAGTGACAGCTGACATAGAGTAAGTATTCCAGTGTGTGCTCTTAGGCAATGATGGGCGCATGAAAATGTAATGTATTGTGACCTAGACGAAAGCAGGTTAAGATAAATTGAATTAATTTGCTATTGCCAAGGCTTAAGAGCACTCTTGCATAATGTTTCTGGGGCACCATTGATACTGAGCAGCATGTTAACAGGGAAGATGTGTGTTTGAGGCCTCTTATCCCTGTGCCTGAGATAGATGGTGACCATGAATTCAGTTACGTTGATCTATCTGCCATATGTTTTATAGGGTTGACTTACAGTTGAAGCCACTAAGGGCAGCAGGAGCCGAAGGGTCCCTAATCAAGACATAAAATTATTATTCCCATGAAGGTCTTGTCTTTGTTATAATTCCTGATACATGAGAAATTGCTTTAACTGAGGCGTTAAACTTGACAACTTAGGCCCTCACAAACTGAAGGCTACATGCCTCAATCAGAAGCCATTTTGTTTCTATCAAGATGGCATTTTAAGAATCTCTTTAGTCAAATTTCTTTATTCATAGATAGTATTAAGTCCTCAACACCCAAAATTTCCGTGCATCTTCCAGGAAAATTTGCAGAGCCACCCACTAGTGTAGCAATTTATCATTTAAAATTACTTGCTTGTCAGACTCCATGATAGGGAAGGAAGGAAGGATTCAAAGGCACCCAGTTGATTTAGGAGGAGATTTCTTGTTTGAATAGACCTCAGTTCCCTTTCATGGTAGAACATAAACCTTGTGGGGCTTTTTTATTGCTAACCTGTTTGAATCTAGTCTACAACTGCGATCAAAATGAGGCAAGAGATAAAAGTGATGCCTTTTTGCCAGGCGGTCTTGGTTTTCTTGTTTTTAATTTGTTTTTTCTGTTGTTACACAAAAGGTTGAGTGTGCTAAGGATAAATTAACACTTTTCCTTTTTTTTTCTTTTTTTTGTGGCTCAGCAAATTGCTTTGACCTAAGGGCTCATGTTTGGAGGAACAGAATCACCCAGTAAGAAGCTGGTTTATTTCTGCCAACAATTTTCATTGACATCACGCCAAATTTCTGCATATTAGACCTCCATCATGAAGGTCTGTTGAAGTCAGCAGGGGCTTTGCCATTGGCCTCTGTAGGGTCAAACCATTACTCTGTGTAGCCAAATTGTCTCTGCAGAAGACTAGGCACAGCAGCAGAAGACTGAGATAGCAAATTGATATTCACATTTTCGGTTTGCCAGGTCGACTTCTGGAAGTGTCTTCCCTACTGCAGTTTCTCTTGCGGGAGCGTGGATGTGGCATGCTTTTCCGCTCTTCTGTCAAAGCCAACTAAGTAGTGAAAACATTATATGTAAAAGCCAATAGCCTTGAGCATGGGAATGAGACAAGAAATAGCCTGAGACTATAAAGATACAACATTATATCTTAGCCACCTCCTCAGGAGAGGTCCAAGCCAGGACCAACAGTCACTACTGAAAAACAACCTCTCTTCTCTCTGTGAAGGTGACTTGTAAAAGAAGGTTGCTCTAGCCTCTAGTTGGAACAAAAATCCCCACTTGTGTGGGCAGTTTTCTTTTTGTTTCCAATAAACAATACTGGCTTGGGCAACATCTTCCTAAGGCAAAGGTCATTGAATATCCTCACCCTTCCGTTCTCAACAGAGGCAGTAACACCTAGGCCAGTACAGTATATCCACTCCTCCCATCAATGTTTTTTTCTCTCAGAGAGTAACCAATCTTATAAGAAATAAGTCTTATTCCTTATAAGAATAAGTCTTAAGAAAGACATTGAGGTGCTGGAGCGTGTCCAAAGAAGAGCAAAAAAGATGATGAACGGTCTAGAGAACAAATCCTATGAAGAGCAGGTGAGGCAACTGGGGTTGTTTAGCCTGGAGAAAAGGAGACTGAGGGGAGACCTTCTAGCTCTCTACAACTACCTGAAAGGAGGCTGTAGCAAGGTGGGGGTCGGTCTCTTCTCCCAAGTAACAAGCGATAGGACAAGAAGAAACGGCCTCAAGTTGTGCCAGGGGAGGTTTAGATTTGGGTATTAGGAAAAATTTCTTCACCGAAAGGGTTGTCAAGCATTGGAACAGGCTGCCCAGGGAAGTGGTTGAGTCACCATCCCTGGAGATATTTAAAAGACATGTAGACGTGGCACTTAGGGACATGGTTTAGTGGTGGACTTGGCAGTGTTAGGTTTACAGTTGGAGTCAATGATCTTAAAGGTCTTTTCCAACCTAAACGATTCTATGATTCTACAAAATAAAAGTAAAGTTAAAAGCAGAGAGAGATATCCCATGAAAAACAAAAACATGTATTTGGAAACTAAGTCTATACAGACATCTCCATGCAACATGCACAGAAATTAATGGATAATGCACAGCCATGAACAGTGCTGTACAATATTTAGGTTATAAATGATTGGTAATGTGTCAGTTGTATGAATTCCACAGCCATGGTAGTGAGATAGGGAATTAATCATACCATGTAATCTTACAAGCAGAGCAATTATTTGGTTATTGCATTGTCATTACAGATTACGTTATACTTTGGCTAAGGTGGACATCTTGACAGAAGAAGAGCTGGAATGGGATTCAGTCTGGTCTAGGCATGTGGGGTGGGAATCAGCTCAAGATGGAGACTCCTAAATTTAGTTATGATTATGAGATGAGTGTCTAAAATGGCACTATAGTTATGGAGATGTGGGGTTAGGCCAGTCCCTGTGCTTGAAGACCTTAATTTCAGCATCGCCAAAGCAGGCAGTGCTTGCTCAGTGCTACCCCATCTTCCAGGTGTGCCCCAGCAACAGGATCATGAGTGGGATCTATAAAAAGCTTTTAAATGAGATCAAGGAAGCCTCCTTGACCAGGCTGGGGAGAAGAGCAGCTGTTGCTGTGGGCAAATTCGGCATGAGTCACTCAGCGGTTAGCCCTTCAGATAGGTCATGTCTTCTGGGCAACGTAAAAGAAAAGTACTGGATAAATCTGTGACTGAGAAAATGAGTTTTCATCTGTCTTCTCTTGAAGAGGCCTGCAGAAATCTCTGTGTAAATCTCTTCCTCCTGCATCAGTGGTGGTAGCCCAGGTAAAAGGACCTAAGTACCTTAAAGGGGATTTTGAGGCCTCCAGGTTTTATGATTGATCGAGGCAAACCTGAGCCCACACTTTTGCCGAAGGCACTGGGGACTAGGCTGAAGGCACTGTCCCAACTTCATGAATAAAGCCAGGAGCTGCAGCATTGCCCGGGATTGCATGTGATGTCTTAAACATATCTTTAAGCTGACTTAAATATGTCTTGGTGCCCTGCCACAAATCTTCCACACCACAGGAAGCCGCAGAGTTTAAGGGTACAAGGGGAGAACATGGGGTCTGCACAGGGGTGGCATCCAGGTACAGGAGAGGTCATACGTGGGGAGGGACAGGTCAGGTCTCATGATGAGGATTCCTGTGACTGGGGCAATGAGACTCAAGCAGAATTTTTACATCACAATGTATTCCCAGGCTGGCTATGGTGGGTTGGGTGGGAGTATGATCAATCACTCAAGTGCTCCTTCTTTGATCCAAATCCTTCTTTGACCCAAGTCCTAAACCTGTAACACACCACGTCCCCCATAAAGAAGACAAGGGAGACTTGTGTTAGTGCAGTGATGCTCAGTGATGCACCGCTGTGTTTCTGTGGAGTTGACCTTTTTTTGTAGAGTTTTATTGCATTCACAGGAGGCTGATGCATGCGCATGTGTTGGTTGTGTGTGTGTACCTCCCTCAAAACCTCAGACCACCTTCTGTCCAACTAAGCTGCTTATACTAAGCTAGAGAAATTCAGCAGTTGGTCAAGGCTGACAATCCTTAGCAGTTATTAATGAGCAAGGATACCTCGAGCAGAGTTATTGTCACTGAGGAGTATGACATATATGTATTTAATGCAATGACAGATTCAGCTCTGAGTTAATTACTGCCTCCAGGATCTGAAATGCATTTTTCTAGGTGGGTCAGCTGGTGACTACAGCAGTTGTACGAGAAAGATGTTTTTCTCGAGGCTAACATTATTTGAAAGTATAAAGTGCTACTAGGCACAAGGAAGAAGCCTGGTAGGGTTGTTGCTCAGTCTTGTTTTTTCCACCCTTAGGTCCCTTCTCTTTGCCTCTTTCTCAGAAAGTCTGGTTGCATCTTGAGTGCATTCTTCCTGTGATCTGATGAAGTGGCCTGTGTTTTTCACAGCAGCTGTAGCACACGTATGCTGTGCTGCATGCTGGCTATGGGTAGGTCTGTTGCTTTTCCCACCATTCCATAAAGTTCTGAACTTGACCCAATACTGACAGTCTAAAATTTTTGCCCAACTTCTCAACTAAGCGCATTTCAACATCACACCAGCTTTCTAACCAACCACGTGCTTTGTCCCTACTCATCCATCTCCTTATTGAAAGGACAGCGTACATTCCTAAGTATCAACAGCTCATTAAATATTTGCCCTAAAATGACTGTAAGAAGTCCCCTTCTCTTTCAAAGCAAATGCAGTATCTTCTGCCTTCTCTGTTGCCTTGTTAGGCAATAAACAGGTGTATGCTCAGAGCAACTCTGTCTCAGGGTGATAAATGCCCGTCATTTTGAAATGAAGTCATTTCTTTGAGAGCCACAGGCCTGGTTCCTATCAGAAGGTAGGCATTCACACCCATGTTCAGAGAATGGTAAACACTGCATGACCAGCAAGACAGTATTTTGCATGCACTTCACACAGGTGTGAATATCCATCTAAAATACAAAATAATAGGAATTATTTCAAAGATTTGTCTACATTTGAGGAAACCAGCCTTTCAGGACAGTAGTACAGTGCAATATGTACATTTTTTCTCTGTCTTGCTATCTCAGGAAGGATTCTTCATAAAGGGCAGACTTCTGCCGTCTGAGCATGAGTGTCTCATACCCCTAAAATGCCTGTGAATATCCCAAAGGTCTGCACAGGAAATCCCCATCCTTCTGGAGCAACAGCTGGAAGCCCAACACTTGGGAGTGCCTAAAATGACACTAGCAGTCTACTTTTAAGCAGCTGACTCCAGCACAGTGTCTCCTTTTCAGGTGGTCCTCAGTTAAACAGTCATAAATGTAGATGCACAGATGGTTGGGCACACCAAGGCAAGGGAGGGTCGGCCCATACAGTAGGTCTAAGGCGTGCCTCATCTCATCCTCAAGTAAACTTCTACAATAATCAATATTAAATTTTTTTTTACTATGAGGAGTTTAAAAAGAAGCACAAAAGTGTTTGCTGGGGTCAAAGAGGTTTCTATGCCTCACTGGCTGGAGGCAGAATCCATCTCAGTGGTTAGTCACCGGCAGCACATGTGGAAAGGGAGGGGACCTTCATGGGAAAAGCAAATGGTCCATATCTAATGCAGTCCTGAAGAGGGGAAGTGGAGAGGAGCCACTTGAGAAGATGTGCCATCCGCAAAGCCAAGGAAGACCATCTCGGTGCAACGTGGCGTGTGGACATGAGCAGGGCAAGATGCCTGAAGAAAGATGGGGAAATAAGCTGTTGTAAATGAGATAGAGGAAGGGGAGAGAATAGAAAAAGCAGTGCTGTAATGCTGCTTTTCCTGCCGAAAATGTCTTTTCTAAACATAGCCTGTATTAGTCTTTCAACACTGACACATCATGAGGTCTGCTCTTTATGAAAAAAAGTCTTCTGTGAGATGTAATAGCTCATCTCTGCCTGGTGTCTGTCATCTAAAGGGTAAAGCATCTTATATAAATGTGGATTTTATTTCCCAGCATTGTAACAGCCATTCTGAGGCTGAATCCAATCGATCAGGAAGGGGGAGACCCATTGCTAAGTGCTGCATGTAATAAGGTCTCTCAAAAGCCAGGAAGGGCTGTTTTCCAAATGTGTCACTGAGTTGGCTGTCAAAGAGGATTCCATGGAAGAACAACACTGCAGTCAACAGTGAAACTGCATCTCTCGTAGAAATACTGGTCTGGTTTAAAATTACCCAGCTTAGGCAATAGTAGCAAGAAGCCCAGGCAGCAAGAAAATACCATTATTTAATTCGTAAGACAGGACAGTGCATCCAAATCTGTTCCAGTGCAGGACATCCCCGTGCTGGCGGGGATCCCTGGCTGCGATACGTTATTCCCGTGTGCTCAAAATGATGCATAAAAATATCTTTTCTCCAGGTAAAACTAAAAATGCCTGGGGTGGTAGCAACTGCTCAAACAGCCAAATATCCCTCGGCATGGAGCAAAGAATTGATGTGCTACAGGTCCCTCCGAGAAGAAGTTGCCAAAACCGAGCTGCTGCCCATGTGCATGCTCCACCTCCGGTCTGTAACAAGCCACCACCACGTTAGGGAAGGAGGTAGGGCCAGAGACTACCACAAAAGCAACGATTGCCAACACTGGGAGAAGAGGTGATAGATTTGGGCACCCAGATCTGGGGCTTCTGCTGCCACAGCCTGAGTTCAACACAGCCTCCTCTGTGACAGCAGTAGCTCTGCAAACTCAGGCTGGGGATCCCTGCCTGAGAGTCTCTGTTAGGCAGAAATCATGTGCACTTTTTGTGAGCAGCCTTTCCTGGTCCTGTAAATTATTGCAGTTCCTTTTGACGTGCTTCAGCCTCATGCCTCTGCCATAGCTTCAATGCAGCCATCCAGAAAAGATGCCCCAATGTTCAATCCTCAAAGCAAATCCATGTTTGAGGAGCATGTGGTTGAGATGCATCAAAACTGCTCCCTTAAACCTCGTGTCTCACCTGTGAGCTGCTGAATTAGGGCCAAATAGAGTGAAACTACAAAAGAATTCAGTAGCCGCAATAGGGCTGAGTACACTCACACCAGCAAATCCCCTCTGGCCGCAGGCACACCAAGCAGACACTCAGGCTTTGGGCAAAAGAAATAAGGTGTGCCAACGTCACACAGCCATATGCACACAATAGCAGGGAGAAACAAAGAGCATAGGGATGCCATAGGGAAGACGCTGCTGCATCCCCAGCCCTTGTCAGCTCAGCTCTGTGTCGCCTTCCCTCCCTGGGAGTTAACTGCCTGCTCTGCTACCACCTTCCCCCATCACCACCCCACAGCAAGTCTCTGCTTATGCCATCTGCCTCACAGGAGGGAGCTGATGTGCATATAAATTGATTAGCAGGAGCCCATGAGGGGTCCCAGTGTGACATACTGGCAGGTGCTAGGGGAGGGTTGAATTAATTTTGAGTGATCAGTGGGGACAAGTCCCTCTCCAAAACATGTGGCATCGAGAAAACACTTTCCACACTTCTCTTTTTAACCAGTGTGTTTCATAGCAACTGTTTTCAGCAGGAGAGGGGAGCAGGGGGGAAGTGTGAGCTTGTCACTGGTGCAAATCAATTATTGCTCTAAATTCAACATATTGCATGTGCAGAGCACCAGGGAAGAGCCGGTAACCCGAGAGTGCTGGCAGTCAGATTCTTGCACCCTTGCCCCAATAAGTGCAAGGCGTTACCCAAGCAGACTCACTGAAGGCAACAAGGCTATTGCCAAATCAACATCTCAAGGATGCTTAGACAGCGTGGATGTGTGTAATGATGCAACCAACGATCTCCTGTAAAGCTGCAGCTGGACGTGGATACGTCACTTGCTGGGGCAACGGCCAGGGCTGACATACTTCTTTCAGCAGCTGATTTCTACCTTCAGGTGTTTTGCAGTGGGTTTGGCCCCTAAGTGTCAGAGAGAAATTTCCCATTTTTTTTCTTTTGTAAGGTGACTGTTCCCATTACCTGTGCTGCAGAGAAATCTTCACACAGCAAGTTACTGTGTTTAATTATTCATTTCCTGAAGAAAAACAATCCTCCTTCCCTTTTCAAATCTCTCCCCTTCCAATGCAATCAAATCTGTCCATGCTCGTTAAGTGTTTACCCTGCTTCTCCTTCTTATCCTTTTATTTTAAAAATATGTATCCCAGTCCTTCTTTTCCTGAGTATTCACAATTCTTCATAGACTTGGCTTTCTTCAAACCCGTGTCTCAAACTCCTTCAGTTTTTGCAGTATCTACCAGGCCATGGAGTGATTACAATTGGATTGCTTTCAAGGGCTAATGAACACAGGGGGTTTATTTGTTTATTTATTATCCTGGGGAATCAGTTTGTTCAAGTCAGAAGCTTCATTTCTTTGGGTTTAGGGAACCAGGTAATACTAGCAGGCAGCCCCACTGAGAATGATGGGGGGGACCATGATGCCCAAGTCACTCAGAGGGTCGTTCCTCAAGATGCTGACTTTAGTGCCAAAAACAGCATAAGAAACTCCCACCCATTCTTGTTTACTCTTCAGTGCAGATCACTTCCATCATGCTGAACCAAGTGTTTGTTGGCTGTGCCATAAACCAGTCACTGAGTTGGTCTTAGTTCAAAGTAGCGCCGTTTTGGAGGGTTCTTCTGCACCAGTGCAATGGTTTGCTTCACAGCTGAGCCCCACGAACCCACGCCTGGCAGAGCAGAGAGGCTGGTGCCTGCACATCAGGGCAGGACCTTCTGGCATCCACTCTGCCACTAAGCCAGCTTCCCACAGATGTATATCCAAAACCTACAGAGAGCAGCACCATGCTGGCAGGGATCATGCATATCAGTTTGTCACTGCTCAGCAGGGTTTCCAAGCTTGGGTGTATCTCCAGGCTCACACAGTCAAACTGCATCCAGACCTGAGCTGGCTCTCTCAAGGATGCACGCTGCACTCTCCGTGCAGGGGTTAACATGTGTCAAGCATGACCACCCCAAGCAAGCTTGGTAGGGCTTTCGGCTTTTTACCATTTTTACCATAGAACTCATTTCATAAGGGCTTCAGGTGCAGCAAAAAGCAATCCCAAAGTTACACACAGAGCCAGGTTTACTGATAATTTGATGTGTTTACTATGGAAACATGCTGCAGTTCACCACTCTTCGTTTCTTCTCTTCCAGGTAGGCTGCAAAGCCATGATGGTTTTCTTCCAGTACTGCGTCATGGCCAACTTCTTCTGGCTCCTGGTGGAGGGGTTGTATCTTCACACCCTGTTGGTCATCTCCTTCTTTTCAGAGAGGAAGTACTTCTGGTGGTACATCTTGATTGGCTGGGGTACGCATCTTCTCAAAACTGAATGCCAAGAGGTGATCCTGGCAGGCATTTTTAACAGTGATTTAATCCACAAACCTGGGGGCTCAAACAGGGCAGAGATAGAGTGTACATGTTACCTTGCTGCCAAGAATTGTTAGTGCAACCAGGAGCAAGATCAAGCGATGGCCAGAGGAGTTTAACAGCATTAGCCTAAATCTTTGAAGATATTTAAGAACTTAGTTTGTGCTAGGTTAATTGGTAGCTGAGCACCTCAGTGTCTTTAAGGACTGTGGGCCTGAAACTCCTCATCACCTTTATAGTCATTTAGTCCTTTGATGCTGACTGGGATCCCAAAGTTGATAACGTGCATTGACCTTAAATTGTACAGATGGATCCCAGCAAAGCAGGACTCCTGGACTGAACCAGACCCCGCTCCGTCACTCTCTCCTTGTCTTACTGAATTCAGGCCAGCTAGCTATCCTGAGATCCCATCACCTGTGTGCTAATGCTGATAACCTTCTGCTTACTGCATTCGTGATTTCTCCAGCTTTAATATGAGTCTAGTCTCAAACACATAAAATAAAATAAAATAAATAAAATAAAATAAATAAAATAAAATGAGAAAATGCCAAAGAAGACAGAATTAAACTCTTCACAAAGTAACTCAGAGCTGAATTGCTAACTTATGCAAATTAATCCTACCGGATCAACTTCTCTTCTTTCTCCAAAGAGGAAACAGAGATTTCTTTTCCCCTTTAAGCCATTTAGCTGAAGACTTATGTACAAGTAAGCAAAATGGCTTTCTATTGCATGCTCTTGACAGCTGAAACTGAGAAATAATTAGAGCGCGGAAGAATCTTGAGAAGAAAAGAAAAAACAAAATTGTGTCATGTACAGGAGTATGCCTGGCGTCGGGATTTGATCAGTTAGCCGTAGAGTAACCTCCATCGAAAGTGACAGGAGTTACGCTTGGGTTCACTCTGCGGAAGAGAGACAATTCTCCATGCTATGAGCATAAGAAGAGATGATGTTAGCAGGCCTGGTTTCAGATGCAGTTACTCAGGTCAGACCTTCTTTAAACCTGCCTTGTGTATAGAAATCCTTTCTTTCAGGAAATAGAGCTGGCAGATTTTAAAGAAAAATGTATGAAGCTAATAATTTAAATCAAAGGAAATCTCTTGCACCTGTAATGTATTCTGAGGTTGCTTGGGTGAGGAAGGGCAATTCAAGAAAATGACAGATGCTTGAAGAATCTTTTGGCCTTTCAGTCATCCATCATTTGCAAGAACATCAGTGATGGATCTGAAATGGATCATGCAGGAATTAATAATTTGGATGCACTCATTACAGTTCTTACTGGTTTTTTTACCATTGCACTCAGAAATCGCTGGTAATAAACAATACACAATACTGTGGCTAACGCAGAACAAAGTGACATGTCCTTCCTGGAGTTTTTCCAATCTAAATCTAATCAAAGGCAAGAGACAGAGAAAAGAGGCACCACAAGGATGGAACAAGACCACCCTAGTCAGGCAGAAGACCATGGAGTGAGGAGCAGAGGCAGGTTCATCTGGCCAGCTACAGACATCTACATGTGAACTTGTCACTCCAGGCTGCCTTTATAGTCAGTGGAGATCCAGGCAATACAGTCAAGGGAGTCCAAGGGCGTATTTCTTGTCCTAAAACAAACATCTAAAGTAGCTCAGATGACCTGTGTGTTAGAAGTACATATTTCTCCCTGTTGATGCTAAAGACAGCCTGTGGTGACTGGCTTAGATACAGATGTCCACACTGTAGATGTCTAAAGTGATTCCTATTCCTTACATTTCACCATCAGCGGGTTTTTTGTCAGCACTGCAACAGGAAGATAAATCTGCTAGGGAGCAGTTACAGGAAACTCATCTTACGTGGCCAGTGGGAGAGAAAGGCAACATGTTGCTTGTTTGGCATGTGAGCGTTGAAAACATGAAGCATTTGCCCACTCTTGAGGGAAGGTGTCACCTCAGTCACTCAGGAGGGATGGAGAGTGGGGGAGAACAGCCCTGAAAACATTGATAATGATTTCTGACAGTAACACCATCTCTTCTCTTGTCAGGTGCCCCCTCCGTGTTCATCACTGCTTGGACTATTGTCAGGATTTACTTTTTCGATGTTGGGTAAGCCTGTGGACTCAATTATCTTTCCTTTATAGTTCTTCCTTCCTTTATCTCCAAGGAAGCCTAAGGAAAGCCCTACAGTTTTAGTAACCCAGCCACCCTGCCCTAACCCCAACGGCAGTCAGAGCAGAGCAGAGGCTTTCCCCTGCCACCATGAACTGGGAAATGCTCCAAGGTGTCCCTGAACACACACGGTTTACGTCAACTTAGGCCAGTCACTCCCCCTCTTTGTTTCCCTATCCCTTGGTCAGGATATTTGCATGGAATTTGCAAACAGACTCTGATGGTTGCATTTGGCCCTGTGATCCTGTGTATAACAAAGACACCAGCTGAGCAGCTGCCCCGTGCTCAGAGCAGAGCCTTGCATCCTGCAGAATTGACCCTAAATATGCTCATGCAGCAGATACTTAATAAACACACCCATTAGCTCTCCCCCGGAAGAAGTCTAAAAACTCTTTTTTTTTTCCCCAGGCAGATCTTAGGATCTGTTCTTCATCCTCTTTAACCTAGCAGCAACCTTTGATATTTTATATAAGAAGCAGATAGAATACAGCTAAGTAAATGAGGCAGATATCAGAGCTATCCGCGGATATATGCAAGTAAATAGGATCTGATCCTGCAATCCTGCTTCGTGCTTTTACTCAAGCAGTCAAACTATAGTAATTGGAAAGGCTTTTATGAGAAAACACTCCAGAGGGTTACAGAATCAGGTGCTTATTATGTACTCACTGTGCATGCCCTCTCTTCTTGCATTTGCAGCATATGGTTAACTCCATTTTCTCCTGTGCATTCTCCCTCTCCAAATGTGTCCTGATTTGTCCTTATTTCAGTAGGAGAAGCAGCTCAGATTTCTCATTGTGTTTTTGATTTATAGTCATGCTAACACATTTCCTGAGGGCTACTGACTTTTTTTATGGTTTTACTCTATCTGCATAAAACTGACCTCATTTACTCTGTTAATAAATAGCCTCTACAATGAGATAGAGACCAAAGTATTTAACCAGTCTGGATACCAATTCTTCTTACTATATATTCCCACTCAGCTCTAGCAATTCTTAATAAAAATACAGACTTCTTTGCATTTTCTGGAGGCTTTAAAGCTCTACATTTTTGTGCCAAGTAAAACAGAGTGTGAATTTACAGGATATGCTAATACCTAACATAGATTTTTTTGGCATACTAAAATTACCTACAGAGAAAAATTACAGGAAATTAATCCAGATTAAATAAAACCTAATTATATAAGATTGGTTAAACAACATTAAGCCTCTATTTAAACATTCTAACTCCAAATTAAAGTGACCTTTATTCAGACTGCTTGAATTTATTTTAAAAATGAAGTGCACTAGACATAATTAGGGCCACTTTAATTCTAAATGAAAGGGCAGCATGCACCTGACGAAGTATAAGCATCTTTATCTGAGCAATTCACTCTAGTCTCCTTTTATAGCTAGTGGAGATTTAGTCAGTGTAGTCCATGGAGTGCAATTCTTTTTGTCCTAAATTTGATGCCTAAAATAGGTCTCAGGAACTGTGCCCTAAAAGTGCCTCTCTTCATCTACCATTACTTGCGCTGTCAACATTTTGAATTAGATGAGCTGAATCCAGGTGAAATTGTCTACGATGGGTTCCACTAATGTATTTCAAACATGAATGCAGACCGATTTTCATGAATGCTCTCCTAAAAATGCACTTTCGATCACCTGACTCTTGGGAGGTCTGCAGATAAATGTGTGCCAAGCAATGTTAGTCATTTCCACGTCGTTCCTATTCTGTCATTTCCTTCTTGGCTTTAAAATATAGTTCCAGATGACCTAGGTGAGTGGTATGGTTTGCAAACAATTCTGAATTCAGGATGAAATAAATCATACCCTGGACCCTATGGACTTGTCTGACTAGATCCATAGTTCAGATGCAGCTAGCTTAGATTTAGTCTGACTAATCCCACCATAGGCTGTCTGTCATCTTTTTCAGAAGGGCACGTGGTTTTTTTTCTGATGGTGCCAATTGCTCTGTGCTTAACAAAACGCCCGTCCTTGATGGTGGATAGCATTGGAGGCCTCAGGAATCTGTGGGTTTTGATAGCATTTCCTTGTAGCATACCTCAGTGTAGGAGAAACAAAGTGAATCACCATCCTCCCCCACATTAACCCTGAGATAGCATCCTCCAGCCCATTCCATTACCAAGGGGAAAAGAGCTCACAGCATTATATCTGAGATAACTGCTACCTACCAGTGCTCAAAGCCACTGCAAAGCAAGTCTTCAGCCTTTCCCAGTTCATGCATACCACGTTTAGTCCTCTTCATATAACCTAGCATAGCCATCTTTAGCATTTAGGGAAACCAAGTATCTGAGAAGGTTACAGAGCTGCTTGCTTGCTTTGCTTGGTGTTTTAAGTCTGGTTTTGTTTCTTTTTAGGTGCTGGGAGGAAATAGTGGAATCTTCATTCTGGTGGATCATTAAAACTCCTATTTTGGTGTCTATTTTGGTAAAGTATCAGCACATTCTGCTTGCTGCAAACCCATCTTTAATACTAAGTGTGGGAAGTGAAGGGGTGTTGAGAAGCGTTCTGTAAATGTCCGTGGAAAACGCATTGGCAGCTAAAATCCCGCTGTATATTGAATGTCTGTCTTAGGGTGAGGAAGCTCACCCTCTGCATAAACATCTTTACCTTTAAGCATTGACGATGGGAAGAGCTTGAGTGTCTAAACAACCAGGGTGGAGCTCATTTGATTTAATTCTGACCACCTCCATCTCAGCCAGTCGCCCTGGGCACTCTGGTGCAGTGGCCATGGGTGTGTGTAGCCAGAGGAGGTTGAGGAACATGGTTAGAGATCCAGGAAAGGCTCATCTTGTCTAAAGAATCAGTGGATGTCTAAATTCAGTTAGATGAATTGTGCCATTAATGTTTTTGTTTCTCTGAGCTGACCATATGCAGAGCCCAGGATGACTTGTACAGTTGTAGATGTCAACCCTATAAAGTAAAATAGGATGAGTCCTGCCATAAATTTCTACCTAGATACAAAGAGGTTAGATGAATTCCCCCAGATAGTTGCCTCTTGTTATAGCATCCAGTACAAAGTCGGATTCCAGCTGTGGTTTTAAAGCAAGTTCTTGAGAAGCTTGGCTAATTTCCAGGTAAATCAACAGAAGTGCTTGACTTCTTACTTCTCTGGATACAATCATTTCTGACCACAGAAACCATGACACTTCAGAGGAACTCTTAGTCCTTCCATCCTTGTTGAATATTACGTGTGTCCTCTGTTAGGTATCAAGCCAAAACCTGAAATCGAATGAACTTGAGTTAAACTTAGCTTTGAGTTTTCTTAAATGAAGGCAAGTATGTGGGAAGGGAAGAAAAAGAATGCAACAGAAATCAAACCAAATACATTTCTTTCAAACAGAAATCTTTTCTTAGACATACATTCTTCTTATTCCATGTACATTGTGACCTTTACAAGAAGACTTTTTTTCTGTAGCGTTTGTCATACAGGGATTCCAAACTGAAACAGTTTGAATAATTACATCTTACTCTATTCACCTTACTAAAAAGAAATACAATACTTAGATGACACAGCTCAAAATATTTATATCATCATACAAAGCTATAGATAGTATTCCCCCTTCCCGAGATAATCTTTTGGTAAAGAAATACACCCTGTTCTCCTTGGATCAATGAGTCTGTATTTTCTTTTGGCCAATAAATTATTTCCTCATTGCCAAAGAAAATTTACCAAGCAATTTCAGATTTTCCTTCTGCAGATGTCATATAAATCTGGCACAAAGGAAGGCCATGATAACTGCTATCTGATGAACAGCAAGTTTCTTCAGGGAGGAATGCAACGTTTTCTCCATATCCATGGGAATAAAGCATAGATCTCAATGGAGGGAAGAAACACATATATAAGATATCTAAGATATAAGATATTAAGCACTGGGAACAGATCAAGTGCTTTTGATTATACTCTAGATTGAAAAAGAAACTAAACAACTTCTCCAGTAGCCTGATAGCTGTATCTTCTACCATGCAGTGCTAAGACTGTACTAAGCCTATAAGTCATACTCCACCTGACTCATCACTGCCCTATGTCCATGTTTGCCCTTGACCACTACGAGCCAACACAGTCAGTATTTAACTGCTCCAATCTTACCTTCAGTGCTCCAGCTTGTGTGGTATCAATGGTCATTAGAGTAATTGATCTAGATAATAATACTGGTTTGAACTGGTAAATTTTACTTGCCACCAAGTCAGACGCAAACCATTTTTATAAGCAAATAAATATGAACAGAAGCTATGATAAATGGCATGGGATAGATAAAAAGTGATTCAGCAATGCATCATAACCAAGAAATACAATTAATTTCCAATCACTCATGGTCTTTGAAAAAAGAGTAAGTGTCTAATTGAGAGATGTGCTTCAGTCTACTTTATTCACGTGTTGTTGAAAGAAATGTAGGAACTGCTGGAGGAAATTTTACAATCTGTCTTTGCAGGAAATCAGATTGGCTGGTTAACACAATCCCTTCCAGCCACTGAGTCTCTAAGAATCAGAATCATTTGTGCATTCGCTAACCATGAAAGGATAAGGAAAGAGGTTGTGCGCCAAACTAAAACTAAACTAAGTTCACAGAAATCTGTCATCGCTTTTCTGTTGTATATGTTGCATGAATAACAGCGTGATTCAATGGATAGGACCTTAAAAGCAAGTAGATTTGCATTCAACTCATGCCACCTGCTACAAGCCTTTAGGAAATTGCCATTCCTATCTCTACAGCTTTGCTATTAAATAAGGTTAACATTGCTTGAGTGTGTTGGTGGAGCGCTTTGAGATTTTTTGAGTGAAAAACGCCATCTAAAATCTAGGTATTAGCTAGACTCCTCTGGTCTAACGTCCTAGGAGAGAATGTTTTCCGCTGTGTCGGTGAGGTCCATCCCTTGCTATACAACGTCTCCAGCTTCTCTCCAGAGAAGACATGCCCAATAGCATTGAGTAGAGACCCACTTGAGTGGATACTGCTTTGTGTTTTGTTTTGGTTTCCTTGGCTCACCGCCTCAGTCTTTGACATGGTCAGCAGCCGGTCCCATGTCACCGTCTCCCGAGGGCTTTGACGTCCGTCGCTCTGCTAACTCCCAAGGCTCTTTTCCCACCCTGTCGTCGGCACTCCCCCGCGCAGCAGGACGTCGTGCATAGCTGTGCTCTATGGGTTTGACATCATCATACTTGGGATGTATGACACAAAGTCCCAAGCAGGCTGATGTCAGGCCCAAGATGGCTGCCATCCTGTGTCGGTTTACTATGTGCTCCCAGAGTGGGGTTCTCTGCTCATGGCTTTTTAAGAACAGCTTGCTCCATGGCAAAAATATCGCAGTGAAAGGAACTCCCGTCTAATGATCCACTCTTTTCACCGGACAAAAATACTAATTGTTTATTTCTCTCTCTGTTTCCTTTCTACCCGCCTCAACAGGTGAACTTCATTCTTTTCATTTGCATCATCCGTATCTTAGTCCAGAAGTTGCATTCCCCAGACGTTGGACACAATGAAACCAGCCAATACTCGTAAGTCCTAGACATTTTTAACCATATTGTATGGTTTTGGGGAAACCTCTTTGGCTGTTAGTTCAGTATTGCATCTGTCTGCACTGATCAGAATCAAGTATTTGTTAGTTGATTAAACCTGATCAGAAATCAGGAAATTGGGCATTTGCTAGAAAGACTGGGCATGTTTTATGTCAGGTTGAACAGACAGGCAAGAAGGCTTTCTCCTGACATTAATGATGAAGAAGTGAGAGCAACAGTAATGATCATGAAATGAAATAGGATTTTTCTTTGTATATTCAATATTTATTGGATTCTGAAGGCAGAGGGACCCTTACGGAGAACAAAGAGTAGCTGTCCACAGTATAAGGGCTTTTTTTTCTGAGCTTGTTACCCTCAGCTCCCTTTTTCAAAGAAGGAGAGATCTAGAAAATTAGTACATTCAGTAGAATCCACGGCAAATTTTACTTATCCTAAAGCAGACCCCTGAACTAGGTTGGATTAATTCAATGCATTTCTCTTCACTGTTGAGGAGTAGCACTGTCTCAGAAGTTTTGCTTGATGTAATGCTTTTATTCCAGGGATATAAGGTTGACCTTAATGAGGCTTTTTATAATGAACAACATGCAGGTGAGATCAGCATCTGTCTCAGTGGCCAAGACTGGTCTTAGTTGCAGTATTTTAAGAGTGAAAGAAATCTCTCTATATCTGCATGGATTTATTCTGGCTTCAATGCAAATAAAATAACAGTTCAGACCAGCTTATTTTTGACTCTTGCCACTGTCCTGGTTCAGCAGTTCAACTAGCCTGGATATTATTAAATGTTTCCTAGGAAAGAACTGAAAAGAAAAAAGTCCAGTGTCTACATGGTCACTGCTCATAAATCTTCTCTGTCTTTGGAGGGAGCTGTGCACTTTGGTACCCCGAAGAATCTGAGCTCAGTTCATCTTTCTGCAAGATGGAAGACAGTATCAATATGGTCCTTAAATACTGACCAGCCATGACACTGAGTCTTTCTCTCTGATGATGGTAAATTATGCATTTCATCTGCCTCGAGAGATTCTCAGATTTACAAAAGGAAATTCCAGTATTTGACCTTAACTTCTCCCTGCAGCAGCCAGAGCCAATTACCTCTTTTTCTGTCATCATAACACGACAACATTACCAGACCCCATGCTTTCTATTACCTTCCTTTCCGTATTTCCTATTGGGCATTGTATCTTTGTACCCTCAGGATTGCAACAGCTTTGACCAGGTACGTAGATTAAATCAACATATTGAAATATGTTCTAGTACTAAGCAGCAGCCTGGAGCAGTTGACTCCCGTTCATCTCAGTAGAAGTGCTGCCAACACGCATCGGAAGGGTTATGCTCAGATTACCTCAGAGGTCATGCTGAGCTTTGGGTTCAGGGCTTTTTATTTCACATTTTCCAATGAGTGGGACCTGCCAGGAAAGCTCTCTTTGCCTTGTAAATGAATGTAGCACATCAGGGCAGTAAGTAACGTGGAATTCCCCGCACTGGCCTGCCAAACAGGAGGCACTGCTGAAGTACAAACGATCTTCACATCTTCAGTTCCTCACCTTCCTTCTCCACCTGGAAAAACATCTCAGTTCCATTAGGGCATGAATCAGTTGCTCACTTATAGGTGTCCAAGCCATTTGAGATGCTTTAGGATGTTTGAGATACTTGCCTGGACCTGGCGTATAGGATCCAGGGCCTATGGGAGACTTGTACCCGTATACAGTGGCAGCTGGCCACCAGCCAGATTCTCTGGGACATCTGGAAGTGTCCGTTGACTGTATTGACTGCAGTGGGACATGAGACACCACACTTTCCTATGGAAATGAATATGAAGTGTCCCAATCTGAAGACTGGATCTCACCAAGGGGAGTTCTCAGTGTGGTCCTAACTTTTTAATGTTTAGACAGCTAGCTGTAGAGACATCTGGGGTCCAGACCCTTTTATAAATGCCATTAGGCATGTGATCTGCAATTGTAGGTACCTGGATTCTCTTACATGTCATTCCCTCATTACCTGAAATGCTGCTGCTAGCTTCAGGGATTTGGCCTGCAGGACCCAAGAGATCTTAGCAAAAAACTGCTACTAATGATATGTATGGGTTCCTCCTGCCAAATCTGAAATGAGTATGTTTTAAACTAACAACATCAGGGATCTCTCATTTGCATTTCTCCCTCCTTCTCTTGTTTATTTTATATCGTTTATTTTATAAAAAAATAACACGTTGACATGTTGACAGCATTGTTCAGTTCCAGCCGGTTTCAGTTTAGCTGCAGGCTGGAAGTTCAGGTGCGCTGCTGACTCACTCATTAATGCTACAGACAGTGATCTGGGCTTTAATGTATTGGAAACTGTGAAAACAAGTCTCCCAAAACAGTTTTCTGGAAATGACAGAGACACATGCAAGAATGGGACAGCAATATTTCAGGCAAATAGAAGTTGTTTTCTGCAACAGAAATCTTGAGCAAAATTCATCTCTTTCTATTCTGTACATGTTCATAGATCAATATTATCATCAAAGTTTTCTGGGTAACTTTTCCGTTATGCGTTCAAGAAGCATGACTAAAATGTTGGTTCACTCTTAGCCACTCCCAAGGAGAGGAGTAGGTTCAGTGCAGGCTAGTGGAGACGTGTTTTCCCTAAATTACCTGTCACCATGTATATCTGTCAGAGAGGATAGGTCTAAGAACTGCACCCTGTGCTGGGAGTGGAAGTAATGAGGTTTTTGAGAAGCCGTGGCTTCCAGCAGGTAGCTCTAAACAGCTTTGGACAATCTCCCAAGCAGTTCTGCCTTCTGCACAGCCAGGCTTTAGCTTCCTGGGAGAAATTACACCATAACTGGGGAAGATGATTTTCCTCTTTGTGGTATTTAGGGGGGTCTTTTAAATATCACAGGGCTAGACCACAGGGCCCTTACCTTACCAAACTGAGCTCTAAAATGTCACTCCATATTCCGGGGAAGCTCATTGCTGGGAGCAAGAGACTGGTTTGGGGAATTGTGCAAACTGGAGAGCAGGCTCCTAAGGTTTGGCATATAGGTCCTGTTCATTGACACAGTCCAGCCAGGAGGGAAAATGATATTACTGAGGTCCTGATGTTGTCTGCAATGATAAGATAAAATTTTCTAATCCATTGGAGGTTGCGAACAGCCTCTCTATGAATATGGTACATGAAGGTAGGATCACATGGATCTTCTCTAGGTTGACTTGTTTCTGAAAGACTGAGGAGACATCTCTGCAAAGCTAGTATTAATGTTCAATGAACTGTGATCTGCTTAGAAGATGAGTTGCTTTCTCATATGTCGGGAGCTGGAGGAATTAGGGCTGAGTCACACTAGTGTGGGTCACACTGGCCAGAGTTGCTTCTGACAGGGAGGAACATGGTGCTCTGATGGTCACCAATGACAGTGACAGTCCTCTGGCAGAGCAAGACATCCAAGAGGACGCGGATTTTGGATCTACTCACTATGAGCAGGGATGTGCCTGCTAGTGAGGGATGTGGTAGGAAAGGCAAATCCCTGGAAAGTTCCTCGGCTTCCTACAGGCACTCGTTTTGCCTGGAATGAGTTGCAGCCAGCTGCTTTTCAGCCACCAGGTATTCCCTGGGGAACCACAGCCTCCAACCACAGCCTTAACACCAAACTGTCTTTGGGCAGGCCCAGGGAAAGCTGGAAAGGTGTTCTGGGAGATACAGTGATGAGCATCATCTGCATAAAGCTGGCACGTCAGCCTTCCCAGTGGGCTTATGCAGATGGCAAATAAATGAAGATGGTCTGAGGGGACTGAGCCTGATGGGACTTTGGAGGTGAAGGGTTTGCAGATGGTAGAACAAGTGTTGCCAACATGCCAGCCTTAGCTTCAATTCCTCCAGAAGCCTCTGGGAGAGGGGGACACAGGAGGTTGTAGGCAACCAAGGTAGCCAAAGCCATAAGCATCCTTAAGTCCTTGATTTCATTTTATTTCCATCAGCTATATTTTAAGAATGATTAGATTTAATAAATTATCATCTCTTCTTAATTAGACCTCTGATTCCCCGGCCTGATGCCATTAAGCACGAATACTGTTCAGCTCCCTCCTTTGGAGACATTCATTGTGCGATAGCCTGTCATTATTGTGAGCTAAACATAACATTTCTCTCCCAGAAGCTGTAATTTTCAGAAATCCCAAGCAAACAAAGACAGCGCTAGATGATGATTTAGCTTGTAGAGATGAAAAAAGATCTCCGGTGGGAGGGGAAGAAGAGAGGAGGGAGAAAGAAATACCTCCATTGAAGTTACTGGGAATAAAGATGTCACATTTTATGTTGTCACCACATCTGAAATCACCAGCCATCTGCAGTCTGCAGGCCAAGGAGAAATAATCTAGGGCTGATCACTCTGCCTCAGCTGGAGGCACATATATATTTATATGAGAGCTGTTAACGAGGAGGAAAGCAAGCCTGTGGAAATGATCCCAGCATGGTCCTTGGTTAGTTTGAACTGCCATATGGTGACTGTGTGCAGCTGAGGGTCCACCTCCACGTGTCATTGCATCCCAGCCCAGGTCGTGAGAGGGATCCTGGGGAGGTTAGGCTGTGAGGAGCTATCTCAACACCCTCCGTTTCACTGTACCCCAAACACTTCTTCCCTCTGGTCAAGGGCAGCCTCCTGATGCTGCCTCACTCGAGGCTACTGTTGAAAGGCTGGATGTTCCCAGGACCTCAGGGTGAAAGTGGCCTATATCACATCTCTAAGGACAAACAAAGGCACTTAACATGCATGATACAGGCTATACCATCATGATCCGGGTAATCAGCAAATATGTACTGCAGCAAATTAAAGTTTTGGGGTTGCATAGGACTCAGCTGCAGGATTTCTCATCAGCTTACCCTTTAGCTCCTCTTTCCTCTCCCCTCATGACTCATGTTTGTCTTTCCAACAGGAGGCTGGCCAAGTCCACCTTGCTGCTGATCCCTCTCTTTGGCATTCACTACATCATGTTTGCTTTCTTCCCTGACAATTTCAAAGCAGAAGTTAAGCTGGTCTTTGAGCTCGTGGTTGGGTCGTTCCAGGTAAGCCACCCTTTGGGCCACCAGTCAGTCACCAGGTCTGTTGGCAGGGAGAAGTGTAACAAGCATGACAAGGGAATAAGCAAACACGTGAGCTGGGTTTTTCCTGGACATGCCCAATACTGCTCTTATACCTTTGGGAAAAAAGCTATTCACTCCAGCTTGGCCAGGATGGAAGATAATTTTATATTTTGCCTCATGGAATTCCAGAAGGAGATTCTCTCTCCTCATTTTAGGCACCTGAAAAGAAAATGTACCTCTATAAGTTAGTCCCCTTAGGTTTTTTACACTTAAGGGGGAAAAATTAGCACCTCAGTTCAATTTCTATATCATTGATATGGTGTAAGATTAAATAAATCACCTTTGGGAGGAATGTCTTTCTGGCCGTTAACGGGAGCCTAGTCTGTCTTCAACCAGTTGACTTGCATGAACTTTCTCCTCTGTTAATAAGCCAAGCCCTGCCTGTAGAGCCTGCTGAAGCAGGATTCCAGTTCATTGGCGGGGAGGCAGGTTCCCCACGAGGATGGATAATGGGGCTGACCTCTGCATTAATCTTCAGGAAGCCCTGATGAAGTTTACTTCTTAGACCCTCCTACACACTTCACTTCAGTCAGTTCCCTTGTTGGGCTGCTAACCTTGGCCTTGCTGTTGCATGAAAAGATTATTATTTATTATTATATTATTTATGTATTTCATCCCATTGCATCCATCCATTAATCAGCTCTAGCCACTTTGTCTTCTCACAGCCTGCAAGCAGGATATGTCTGTCACCATGTACCATACGCGTGTCAGTGACATGCTTTGTTCAGTGATGAATGAGTTAATGTCCTTGTCTACATCATTATCGCTTCACATCTGGCATCTCTCCGTTGAGAGATACATGGACCTACACTCACTTCTTGTGTTTAGTGTTTGCAACCATGAGGTCTAGACACAAGTTTGTTTTATTTTTTCGGTGAAAGCTGAGATTCTTGAAAATGAGGTGCCACTGCAGGGCAGATGGAAAAGGAAGAGTTTAGCCGTATACCATGTCTAAGATCATTCTGACCTTGATGATGTTCTAGCAAGCTTGTTTGGATCTCCTCAGTCTCAGCTGACAAGAGCAAGCAGCAAAGTTTGAATGACCAAGTGCCCCTCTTACAGCTGAGCTGACTGGCGATGGCTTTAAACACCAGTCTGGGGCAATCTTTGAACTCACACCCATACACCTGCTGCAAGGTACCTTAACCAATTTTCCCTTGCTCCTTTTATAGGGAAAATGCAATCAAGTGGTTTCTGAGGGGCACCTCAGCAGTGCCCCAGCAGTGTGCCCTTTCTCCAAGACTGCAGTGAGTTTGGGTTGTGATCTAGGGGAATATCAGCTACGAGGTGCTAAAAGCCTGTTGTCTCCTTTTCCCTAGGGATTTGTGGTGGCTGTTCTGTACTGTTTTCTCAATGGGGAGGTAAGATCAACAATATTGTTTGGTTAATGTTTGCAGCTAAAGCAAATTGAATGCTTGTGGAGAGTGGATTGAGAAGCGTCCCATTCCTGATGTTACTATATTGGCAGCAAGCATCCACGTCAAATCGCTCACTCCAGAAAAACAACTCAACCATTTGCCTGACAGTTCCAGGACAATTAATAAACATGTTAGGGCTTTTGTGCGGACTGTAATATTTCTGCTGCCGAGTCCTTCCTTTACTCATGAGACAGCATCAGCAGAACTCCTATATGACCTTGCATAAACCCTGATCCGAAGGGACCACCTTCAGCAGGGAAGCATAAAGCCCATCTTCTAATCCCTAGTGATGCTTAGCGCCTCAGTGAATCCTCCACAGAATCAGGCCCACTGCCAAGATGGAGGCTCGTTAGTGCAGTGATATTTTTGTACCATGCTCCATCTGCCCGTAGGAAATTCAGCAGAGACTGATTAAACCCATATCGCGAAGGCTACCAAGGTGTGAGCAGCTAAAAACTTGGAGCTGCTGTCAGCTGGAGCACTTTCAGCTCAATAAACTGAGTACGGACAAGAAAGAAGCAGCTGTGATCTGGGTTTGTGTTCCAGCTTCCTGGGGAGAGGAAGAGTGTCTCGAATCACAATTTGCTCTCTTACAGCTCTGATGCTGCTTTCAGCCATGCTGATGCCATGTGCACATCACGCAGTGGCATGCAGGGCAGATAGCCCAGCTCCAGCAGAGACCGTTGCCAGTAAGGCTGCACAGAGCAGGACAGAACCACACAAACTTATTAATGATCCAGAACTGATACAGGCATTGATGTGACTTGTTAGGCACAGACCAGTGCCAGGTAAACATGCTTCTACCTTACAGGCATTAATCTTGCCTTTCCCATGTTTCCAGTCCTAGGGTTTGCATCCTGGTGTTGTACTATTCCTGTGCTTGCTGATTCCAGAGACCCTCAGACACAGCTGTTTTATCTAATTCATACTGTTATCTAAAAATTTGCGCTGGAAGGCTGCAGGAGGGTACACGGATGGCGGCCAGATTTGTTCAGGATTTTAATCTGGACAATGTAAACCAGATGATGTCTGTAAACTCCCTGAGCAGGAACAAGTAGCTTCTATCAAAAAAGCACAGCTGTATTGACAGCTTTACAAACAAGCTATAGTTAAATCATTTGTATTTGGACAAAGACAGGGCAGTGAAAAAAAAAATCTTAATTGTACTCACAAAGCATAAAATATGTTGCCATTAAAGTTAAGTAGTCTGGCACCTTCACTGTATCAGATAAGCAATTCCCTGTGCTCACCTTTCTGCTGAAGCTCAGGGATTTCTGCTCTAGTAGTTCACTGGCTGGAGTGTGACCTCTCTTTTATGTGGCTAAACGTTCTGGCCAGGTTGAGTTTAGTGACCTTTATAGAACAATTCTTGGCCCTTTGGTAGGTGGGTCACCCATTGCTACTCACACGATCAGGTCAGAGCAATGGCAAATGCTCCCCTCTGCTGATCTGCTTGTCTTTCCACCACCTAGGTCCAAGCTGAGCTCAAGCGAAAGTGGCGGAGGTGGCATCTGGAGCGGTTCCTGGGCTCAGACATGAAGTATCACCACCCTTCCTTAGGCAGCAACGGCACCAACTTCAGCACCCAGATCTCCATGCTGACCAAGTGCTCACCAAAGACACGCCGGTGCTCTGGCTTCCAGGCTGAATTCTCTCTGGTGTGATGGGGAGAGGCTCGCCGAGCACTGAGCATCCAAGAGAGAAACTGAGAGACAGAAGGGTCCCCAGGAATCAGCGATACGATGACAAACCCTTGTGAAATGACATGCTCCACATGAGCCAACAGAGGACACACCACTGGAAAAGCCACTGGCATCCAGAACAAGATCAGACAAGCCAAGAGGCAGAGAAATACTTTTCCTCTCCCTCTTTTCAGACCTTTCACTCTTAAGTTTCAGGCCCTTAGGGGTTGATAACTATGAGTAAAGGTCCCAGTCACTTGAGGAGAGCCTGGGAGATGCTGATGTGTCATAAATAATGAAGTATGGGGGGGTAAGGAAGGGGAGAGCCTGAGTCCTTGGTGGCTTTACCAGAACTGGCATCTCTGAAACAGATAAATTGCACTTTTAAAAAAATGAGCCAGTAAAGGAGGGAGGGAGGCAAGAAGCAGGAAAAAAAAATGCCAAACATATGAATGTGCCAAAAGTCCCATTGATAAGAGGTGGTGATAAGGCACCGAAGACAGAGTCGGGAACATGGGGAGAAGGGACAGGAGGAACATGAGCAGGAAGGGGAGAGGCGAGAGGCCGGCGCATGGCCCCTGCCTCTGCATTTTACATGTGTGAAGACGAAGCTGCAGCACCAGCAAAGCCCCTTGGAGGATGCCCCAGTGCTGCAGTGTGTTCGGCAAATTGCCCACCATCCTTGTTAGCAAAAGCTTTCCAAGCACCCTTGGGTGCCCTCTGGAAAAGCAGGTCGCTGAGAAGGAACAGCGTGAATGCCCTTCTCTGCGCTATGTTCATGACATTGTGTTTTGTTTGGTTGTTTTCAATGAGCAGGAAACTCGATTTGCATGTATAAAAACCAGATACAGATGCCAAAAGCAGAGCACGGCTGTGGTTTTCATTCTTTTTAAGTTTGCCCGTAGATCTTGGTGCATTAACGCGCCCGGGATCATTAGGAATCAGGGGAAAACAATTGGTCTGTAATTCATTTGCACTTGCTTAGCACACACTGCCAGGAAAGGGAGATGTAGAACCCTGTAATCCTTAATTGAATCAGACCCACCATAAGAAGCCCCTCTCCAGATGAAAAAATTAGCATCGCAGCAGCAAGCAAAATTGCTTTCATCAGAACAAGGTTGTCTCAGCACGTAACTGGCACTCCAGGAGTCAGGAAGGAGTGAAGGAGCTATTAAATTGATTTCGTCTTCAGCTTTTATGGGGAGCTTTCATCCTGTGATGAAGGCATTGTTAGATCTTTAAGACGTGCACGTGTATTTTACCTCTTTTCTGAAGGCCTATTAGTTTCCATATAGGGGCAATCCCTATTTGAAGAACACACATAGGTCCTGTTAAAACCAAGGGAATAGTTTTTTTTTTCTTTTCTTTTCTTGGTGGAGGAGCAAAGGAGAGGGGTGAAACCAAATCCTTCTCAGACATGCCAGGCTGGTGGCTCGCAGAGCTTCACATGCAGCTCGCGCTCCCAGGCACTGCATTTGAGACGATCCCCGCAATCCCAAACTCAGTCAGAAGATAGACAACACCAGGATGCGGATGCTCGTGTTTGTGTCCCACCCAACTGCGTCAAATGGGGTTGCACCAGTTTTACAGTGGGGATGGGAAATCCCTGCTCAGCTCATATGTACACTTAGTAATTGGGCTGCTGTCATCCTACCATAACATGTCATAGCACTGTCCTCGTGAAGGAGAGGCTGGGTCACAATGCATGTACATGGAAAGGAAGGTGGGCTCCTCTTTCAGAGTTCAGAGATTTCGACTTATCCACCAGGTGCTAACAGCATCTGGACTTCTTTTTCAATGTAGTTCATTGAAGGGCAGCATCTTTAACTTGGTGGGTTTGGGGTTTATTTTGCTTGCTTGCTTGTTTGCTTGCTTTAAGCATCTGTGATGCACTGCCCACAAACCACACGGAGCCCAGGAGGAGAGTTGGAGATCTGGACATCCAGTTCCTTTCTCAGTTCTGAGAGGGTGGTTGTTCCATGCTGTAACCCTCCCCAGAGTTATACCTCTTATCATCTGAGCTCGATGCTTCCAAAGTATTTCTCCACATACTTGGAGAACAGCATAGAGGGCTGAAGTCAGTAAGCGACATGAGATACTCTGATACAACGGCCCTGAAGGGTGGACATGCACTCATGAGTTTCCAGTGAGCTAGCTCAGATGCTGTCACAGTGTAGCCATGCAGTGTACTCAGCCTGCAAAACCTAAAAGAATAGGTAGATATTTGTGAAGGTATTCATAATGAGCTCCATGGTCCTGGAATTAAAGTGCTGACGAGACCCTAGGCTAGCCAGGTGCAAGCCTGTTACAGCTACATTACACTGAAACCATATCATTAGCAGTCAGAATCCAGCACTGGCGTGCCATGAGATCATCAAAATCCTCTCTTAGCAGCTAATTCCCAAAATCCAGAGAAACAAAGAGGATGCTTAAAATTTCCCCATGTTGCTTGGACTGAAGCCCTTCTGCCCTGACACCCCAGGAACAAGGTCCCCATTGAAACCCCCTGAGGTTCTCAGAGGCAAGGGTCCTCTTTGTGTTTGGTGCTGGTGCTGCTCTGGTGACTGCTTTCAGACCTGGATTAGGACTCACACAGAAGATGCTGGAGAATTCCCACCAGTATCTTCTCCTGTGCCTGGTTCAAAGCAAGGATTTGACCCAGCTCTGCATTTTGCCAGGTGAATGGCTAGCTGCAAGTAAGCCCAGAAGAAGCAAGGGAAAGCTCTTTCGCGGCTTCCAAGTTGCTCCACTTGGTGTAAAATGCTTCCTCTCACTGGTTCAGAATTTGGAAGCAACATCAGTCTGGGAAAGATTTGATTCAACAAACTGCAGAGTCATTCACCCTCTTCATCTGTCATGGTAGCTATTTATGCCCAGCAAAACTGGTGGGCTGCAGAGGAGCACTGCCTGATCTTGTTAATGTGTCCACTGAGGTGCCCAAGGTGTGAACTTGAATCCCAGGTCCCAGACAAGCAGAGGAGGAGTTTAAGCACAGAGTTGTTGAGCATAAGTGACGCACCATTACCAGCAACCTCCTTTGTGAGATGTGAGGGGGACCCTTCCTGTCTGTTTTAGGCAGCCTTGCTGGGGTAGAAGGTCCATGTCTGTGAACCATGAGCAGCGAGACACCTTGTGCATTTTCACTCTGTTGTTCTTCACCTTCCTTTTCCTCTCCCTGTGCTTGTAACTCCATTTGCAGGAGGACCTTCTGCTTTGTGTTTGCAGCTCCTCTTCCCTTTCAGCCCTGTGCTAACCTGTGTCAGCATCAGCCAAAAGGCAGCAGGAATGGGCTTGCCTTTTAGAGGCATGACAGGGAAAAATTTGGCTGGTTATTTCCCCATCCCACAGGGCCTTCTGCAGCCCTTGAGCTGCACCGCCACGTTATTCTGCACGGGAGCCTGAAGATAGGATGTGACTTAAACAGAGGGGCTCCTTCAAAAAATGTTGACTACATTAACATGCCAGGAACAGTGCCCCCAGGCATCCTACTTGCAATTATTTCATCACCGAACATCCAGCCACATCGCCATTATGCTGTCAAGGGTGTTTGAGAGATTAAATGAATGTGCTGAATATACCGGCTGTGACAGGCATGGCAATATTAGTGATGCAGGCAGTGCGGAGCTGCCAGCCCAGCTGTGTTGGCCTGATATTTCAGGAGAACAGAGGAGTCAGCGGTGAAATCAGAGCTTTTCACTCCGGGGATTTGAGCAACCAAGTGAACGATGACATTTGGATCAGGCCCTTATTTAAGTGGCTTAGTGCAGGAATGTGGCCTGATAACTTGGCCTCCTCTACTCTGTTTTTCATCCAACTCATCAATAAAATGGAGTTCAAGGACCTCACTGCAACCCCAGACGACAACCCGAACTGCATTGTCCTGAACCCATGCAGAGTACACGATGCAGTGCTCAGGACTGCTGCTGTTGCTCACAAAGCACCGGTCTGACCCCTTTAACTCTGGTGTGAGACAGGAATGACTCCAGTGAAGGCAACTGCATTAATTTGCTGCAAAATAAGATTAAGAGGCATACCTGCATGTGGTAGGCTTTTAGATATGAGGATCATGAATTTGGACTCCAAAACTCTTTACAGAAATCGGGCCAAATTCTGATCCCACTTGCACCAATCAGTTCACTACAGTGACTCCTGAACTACACCAGCATTAAACTGCAATTTGCCTTTAGAATAATTCCTTTATCTTCAGTCTGGAACTGTTTACTCCCTTTTTATACCAGTGAGAGATCAAACTCCTCCTGTTAATTAGTCACTCTATGTTTCAGTGATTAAACTATTAAACAATTATTAATAAGTATGGAACAATTAAAATATAAAAATTAAATTATTGTCTCAAGGTCTAGAGGTACATGGTTCAATGCTAACATTAGGCTGTAGATATTTCTATTCAGCTGGGACCTATGTTGCTCTGTGGCCCTCTCAAAAGCAGCAAGACATGACAATATGGCCATGTTTAGGGTTAAAAAAAAGAGCAGTAAAGAAATTCTACGCTGTTGCAGAATTTCAGGGCATTAACTTGAAACTAGTTTTTAAAATTGGAGGTATATAAACAGCAGCATCATTACGGCAGTTACGGAATAAAAAAGGGATCCCAAGAAAGCCCAGGAGATTAAACACCCGAATATTTTATTTTGTTTTATTTTATTTTATTTTATTTTATTATTTTATTGCCTAAGAAGTAGTTATGTTTTTCTCAAGGAAGGTGTTACTGGAGATAAAATGTTTTGTACATTAACTAATCAGCAGATTTACTTCTTTCTCAGTATCCCACTTGGTTCCCATTCAGCTCAGAAGCAAGAAGACTGCCAGTGGTTTTTAAAAAGCAAAATGAAGATCCAAAGAAAGCTCAGGAGTGAACACCGCTTGGCTCCATGGCAGGGATTAAAAGGGTTTGGTGGGATTATTTTGTCTCCGTTCCTTCCACTTTCACCACAGTGTTTAAACAAGGCAAACCCAGTGGGTTTCTGCAGGAAATATATTTTCAGACTAAAAGGGAATCCCTCAAACTTGGAAATGCCAATATGTGTCTTTGTGAAGCTCATTTTATTCTGTCCACACAAGTTCAACTTGGTTTGACAAATGGCCTATGGAAATGCATGTGGTATCAGAGGCAAGGAGATTGAGAAGCAACGTTTCTTCTCTGGAAGATGAACCCAGGTTTAACACCAAAGCCCATGTAAAACCTGCTTCCTCCCTGCTGTGTCCCAACCTCTCTGTTGTCAGGTAGGGCATTTAGCTGGAGAAAGGATCTTGACAGGGGTGTTGACACAGCCCAGGAACAGCCCTGTGCTTCCTCCCAAGGCATCTCTGCACCAATGAATGTGCCAAACTCTTGGAGACAAGGGCTGCAGTCCTGAGCTCCCTGACTCGCATGCAACTTTGCACTTTTCACACGCCGATGCTTATGGTGGCAGGGACCATAATGCTTCTTGATTGTAGATGTTCCTCGAAGAGCAACATCAAGAGCTTGGCCTCATATATACCCATATCAATCTGGAATGACTCTGCTGGTATCATTCTGGAGCTAAACTGGTGTAACAGGGAAAAGAATTAAGTCCCAGACTGGTACATGGAGTCAGCTGTCCCAAAACCCAGAACAGGATGGATTTCAATCCATTTTCCTTCAGTCAGTCAACTTTTCACGCTGTCTCCAAACCCAGTATTTACATACCAGTCTGGTGAGGTATAATTACAGTGACTGATCTTGTTATTTCCCCTGGAGATCTGTACAGTTGTAAACTATGGCTTTTAGGAACTGGGAGTTTCCTGGGCCCACGACCGTCTCTTCCACCTTCTACTGTCTGAATGTCCTAACTCCTTGTTTGCTTGCATGGTGTTGTGCTATATACTGAAAAGCCCTGGGTTTGAAACCCTGGTTATTTCTAGCATACTGTGAAATCACAGGGAAGAAGACAAACATTGGGACTGGAAACTACATAACAGGTCTGTAAGGGAAATAATGCCCATTTGGGTGCTGAGGGCCAGGCCTTTAGGACATGCAAACTGGCATCAGCAGAGCACTAGTGTTTTATACCCCAGTTTTGTGGATATTGTACATTTGTACATAGAGGAAATCTGAATAGCACATTTAAAAAAAAAAAAAAAAAAAACACATTTTTGATACTCTGATGTGATAAATTAAGTTTAAAAAGGCACTTTTGAATTCAAAAGTGCATTTTTCAGGCTCTGTTTCAAACACCTCAAGCTGTTGTTCAGTAGCTGGTGCCAACTGACTCTTCTCACTCAAACATTAAGCACCTCTGCTCTGCCCTCCTGTAAATAGGCTTTGACAGCAAAGAGTGATGAAAACTGGCTGTGAACAGAGAATCACTGTCTCTGTGGACTTTTATGTACCTAGGTGCTTGTGATGTATTCTTCCTGCCAGTGAGAACAGGCCTGCTTGCTCAGCACAGGTGAAATCTCCACCTTGTGTCATGGCCTTTTGCTCAATGTTATTTATTTTGTTCTGACTCTGTACATATGCAATGAATTGGCTATTTTTTTCCTTTGTATTTGGTTTGTCTCCTTGCTTCAGAGGAGGTTCTTCTCTGTGGTTGACACTGCTGAAAACAAGCAATAAAACCATCGTGAAGACATGGTGTCTAAGATGTTCCACCTGATATCTTAATTTATTTTTCTCAGTCCTTAAGAAGACACAGACAGAGGAGAAAAGGCCAAGAAGGAGGCAGTGAGCTGGTAAGGTGGTTGCCTAGGGTTAGGCATAATGATCTCATACTTTGTAAGGTTAGCCAGATAGGCCAAATTGCTCTCAAAATGGAAGACCTTCTTTGAGAACATCTGTGCCAGCAGAAGAATCAGTACCAGCTCCAGCACGAGTGATCCCCAAAACCACCACAATGAAGGCAACACCACTGCACGAGCTAGGTGGCTGGATGCAATGTCTTTTGGCGGTAGGACTCACGCATGGAGGTAATAATCATGCAATTACAAACACGCTATGGTTCTTTTGCCACGATCAAGAGACGTTAAATGATTCCTCTATTTGTAGCTACGTACACCCATGCACACACCTGTACATGTATTGAATGTTACAAGTGTAGGGTTGGATGCTGGAATATCCTCCAACTGTCTCACTATACGGTCGTGTTCAAATTCATCCCTGTGAGAATCCCCCCCAGTACCCTGGATGGACAGACCAAAGCTAAGGTCTGTCTTTTACATCACAGACTGTAGCAGTTCATAACCACCCTCCAAGAATAGGAAAACCCCAAAATAGGTGAAAAACCATGTTTGTTGTCATTCCCTTCAGGACTGAACACACTCAGACTGCCAGTCATCCAGGCCACATGGTAGGAGAACCTGTGAGCAGCTTTTCAAGAGCAGACACGATGGGTCCATTCCACCTGCAGAAATCCCACACCGCTGCGAGAAACCAAAATGTTTTACCCATGAGATGCGCAAGAGAGCTGCCATCCAGTGCTCTCTGCAACATTTGGCATCTATAATGACCAAGGGCATCTTAGAATGCAGTTTCCAGCCCAAGGCGGTGGTTTGACTTGGGCTTGTCACAACCAGATGATTCCACAGCACTGGTGGTGTAAATTCATAATCTGAGCATCATGAGAACATCCTGCCTGCAGCTCTTACAACTAGACCCTCGACCCATCCACCTCAGTACTGTCCATGCACATCGTCACTGTGCATACATATACAAACACAATACGTCTGACTGTAGCAATAATTATGTGAGTGGATAATTAATGACTTGCAGGTGTAAAAGGAAGCACAACAGCGGGGCCTGGGGTTAAGCGTCCTGCTGCTTGGTTGTTACTTTAGTTTGTCTTTGGGACATAGGTTAAGTTAGTCCTCTGAATGTGTTGTTTATCCACCTCAAAAGGAATGCCATGATTTTTGGAAATGCAGAGTTCATTGGATCTTTTCAATGTAGAGTACAAATTTGTCTACTTAAATCCCTTCACATACTCTCTGGGCTGAAAGTAGCTCTCTCCATGGAAGGAAATGAACTGGTGTTTGAACATGGATTTTGCAAAGCCTCCAAATCTCTGCTAGTTGATTCCAAATCATTAGCAAGCCATTAAATTAACACTTCTTTCAGGCACAGAATTGCCCAGTAGGGCTAATGAGACTTAACACTCTTCCTTTCCATTTCCACTGCCCCTGCATGGAGCTGGTGGTACTACAAAGCCCGGGTCTGTCTCTGCCTCCTCAACACACCGTACATGCCAAGCGCTAGCACCCTGTACACTGGTCCCTGCGGCAGCAGACACAGCAGTAATGCTCAGGCTGTGAGGATTGTCTGCTCATCCCTGGCAGCTTTCCCACCCTGCCAGGTGACCAGATACTTCCCAAGCCTCATATGGTGACCTTAGCTTTGCAGCTTCCTCCAGCTTCATCTGCCCCTGCATCAAGTCTGTGTTTCATCCTTGCTGGATGCCCAGTTCAGTAGTGCTGTCTTTTCAGGTCTTTATTGCTCAGAACAAAGCATGAGCCTTTCTCTGTGTTGGAGAAATGCCTAGCAGGCAACTACAAGCAAACAGCAATTATTCATGTAAAAGACACATTATTTAATGCACATGAATTTTAGGCAGTGAAAATAGATTGCAGTGAGAGGTCAATGAGCTTTTCCTTGTCCATAGGGCCAGTTCCACAGCTCACCCCCTTTTTAAGCTGATTTACACCCACTGTTCACACTACTGATAAAGGCCAAATCTACAACTAGGGATGACAAGTCTTTGCTATGTATGTCCCTCCTTTCTGCATGAATTAACCATTTTAATTTAAAAGCAAAGGGTCTAATGCTTGGGGCCATTCTGAGAAGCAAAGATGGTGCATACTGACTTTCGCTGGATCCCTCAGTGGATTAAATCAGAAAAACAGGTTACAAAGGCTGGGGAAAGGGAAGATCAGCCAGTTGCATTTATTCTGTGTCTATAGAGGTGTTGATAACCACATACTGCCAAAAAATGTCTTCCCTGTGAGGAACTCCAATCACTGCCCAGAAATTAATTAGCATAAGTGGCTTTGATGAAGGTCGCCTAAGAAGTTTGAGGCCAAAATCAACCCAACCATCTTCGATCCCTGCTGTGCGTCCTCTGTGCAAGAGCCATCCTTCCTGGTTTACAATGAGCATAGCATTGCTTTTCTTAGACATGCACCGTTATTCTGAATTTGATAGAACATGTGATCACATATATCTGGAAATTTCGAGCTTGGCTTTTAGAGCTTCTTTGTCTAAGTTCAGTGGTGAAGTGGCTTTTCATGATTGCAAAAAAATCATTCTCTATAAGAAAGAGCCATGATTAAAAATGGCCAATGGCATCCTTTTCCTTTGATCCCCTGTGGTTTCCATGGCAAAATGCCAGGACAAGGACTTTTGTGATCTCCATGACATTAAAGCAATTTCCCGTGTAGTGAATCAATTTTAGCAGTTAAATTATCTTCACTCCACATGCAAGCAGTTGCATTCACTCCCTCCACTGGGGATATAAAGTTTGAACTGTGACTGAAAGCGATCTGCAGCAAGAGTCCGGCTGCCCTCAGAAAAGTTCAGAAAGACTTTGGATTGTCCAAGGTTCGCAAGGGAGTGTGGCACAAAGAGCCTAGGCACTGTGTCACTGCTGTAATACCATACACTTTGAAAGCCTTAAAACCTCTTCCAATGCTGGCACATGTTTGCAGAGGAATCATTCCTACTGGTGTAACTCCATATGCATTTAGCATTTTGTGGGATCATATGAACAAAGCCAGGTAAGTTGAAATGTCATCTCAAAATAGCCATTTCCCACATAGTGGTGTTCTCAGAACCAAACTGGCCTTGAAGGCCAAGACCAGAAGAGGCAAGAGTTTTATATGTATGGCATTAGGTCCCCCCTTACAGTGCTCAGTGATGAACCCTCTCCTAGAGTCCACCCCTGCCCCATCACACTACTGATTGAACCTCTCCCCTTGGAAATATCTCCACTCTGCCCAGTTGAGATCAAAGCCTTGAACCCTTATCACACACAGCCTAAGAGTACAGGAACTAACTTCGCATGCTGAAACCAGCCAACGTTACTCCTGCTCCTGGTTTTCAGAGCAACTCTACATAATTAGAATTGGAACAGGCTGCCCAGAGAGGTGGTGGAGTCATCGTCCCTGGAGGCATTCAAAAAAGGTGTAGACATGGCACTCCAGGGCCTGGTTAGGAGGCATGGTGGTGTTAGTTGATGGTTGGACTTGATGATCTTAGAGGTCTTTTCCAACATGGATGATTCCATGGTTCTATGACTCTATGATTATTGCACATTGACGGGGACAGAGGGAGGGAAAGAAAGGAAAACATCGGACTTGTAAGCCTGAAGGTTGGTGTGCTTGTTGGGGAACCAAGACCAAGACACTCTTGGACAATTATTTCAACTTAAAATTTCAATATCTTGATAGTTAGACGTCCTGGGTGACAAACAGGAGTCCTGTCACTTAATATCAGCTCCAAATCAAGGAGGAAGGAGATTCGAATTGGGGTCTCTAGCCAAGATGTCACATGAGTGAGCACCGCAAGGACATCATTAGCTCTGGAGAGTTCTCCACTTTTCCAGCAGGTGACACAAAAGTCTTTAGAAACTGAGAGGTGTGGGTGGGAGCTAGGCAGTGGCTTTTAAAGCATTGATGCCTGTTATGTGATGTGAAAAAAGCTAGGGTAGAACCATGTCATACCAACACCCACCTATTTGTACAACTTTCCCTTTCTTCTGGCAGGTCCTGACAACTGGTTACACCCCATTGTCACTTTTTACCTGAATATACATGTGAATCTTATTTTACAAAGTAAGGAAAATACCGGCAGCAAGACCCTAATACAGAGTTGGCACTGCTGCCAAGAATCTGCCTCCCTCAACCCTTACAGATTAACTTCACTGGGATGGCTGATCAATGGCTGTTTCTTATCAACCACTTAACTCTGAGCTCTTTGGCATAAAGGAGTTAGAAGCCATAATATTTCATTACATCCTATCTGCTCCCAGCTAACAAATATGGGGACCTGATAGAAACGTGGCTTCAGTCTGCAGTGGTGAAGGAATTTATTACATGTAATAAATTTATGCATGTAATGTGATTTCTGGTTTGGACTGGGTGCAGCTTTTCATTGCATCCCATCATGTATTTCCTACCACGTCAGTGCCTGTGTGATCTAGTTCTCCGCTAAACAGCCCTCTTTCCTTGTGTCACATTTAGTTCATAGACAGGAGTCTAAACAGAGGGCTCCTCGGGAGCTATTCCAGCAAGGCTCTTTGGCTTTTGAGAAAATGCCAAACACGTTGGTCTATGATGGGAGAAGGTCCACACACATCTCACAGCTCGCAGAGCTCTCCCTGAGACAGCAGTAACCACGAGTGCAAGTTACCCAGCCTGGTCCTCCCGCTGCCAAAGCCTGTCTGGCCTTGTCCTCTTGGCTGAGTCTGAACTCACCCCTTTCCTGGTTCATGACGGTCACATTTCCAACGATCTGTTTGTAAATTAGGAGGTTATTTATAATCACAGTCATTTATCTGATCTGGGAAAGAAGACTGGATGGTTTTCTCCTTTCCTGCTGCTATTACTGGCCAGGCACCAGCAGTTTCTGAGAGGATTACTGTCATTGTGGCCAGAGCTGGACAAGGATAAAGCTTAGAATCGAAATTATAGAGTACGCCTTGCTTCTGGGCTCTCACCAGCTCCCCCATCTCAGAGGAAAGCTTTGGCTTTCGTCAGCTGGATTGGTTGCTAGGACTTGTGCGAATAACTGATTGTATTTGTTTGGCTGCTGAGGAGTGAAGGGAATTAAAAAAAAATCCATGTTTTATTCTGAAAAAAAACCCCAACAAAAACCCTATGGTTTATTTTGAACAAAATGTTCAAAACAGACATGTTATGGGTTTTTTTCCCCTGAAAGGAGAAACATAAAAATACCATTTGAAAAAAAATAAACTGTGATATGGAATGGAACATTTCACTTCTGCCATTTGAAATTATATATATAAAAAAAAGTCAAGATAAACTCAAATGCACTCACAAGAAAAGAAGAAAAGACAGCACTGCCTCCCTTCCACTAACTCACCTTACAGCAAGAGCAACTAGGTAGGGTGAGAGCAACAACTTGGATCTTCAAGATCATGTCCTTTTACATTGTGCATAGTTGAATGAGACTTATTTATTTACTAGGGTATTAAATAGAAGAATTCGAAATCCCTCAGCTCTTTCCAGTTGCACTGTTATAGCATTCTATAACTGGAAGAAACTGGGGCTCACGTGCTTGTGCTCTCCCATCCCTTTCCCAGCCTGGTCAGTTCTAATCACCAGCCTGGGGAGTTGTGCTCTGTTTCAGTAGATTGTGCAAATGGTACATCTTTTAGATGCACAGTCTTCTCGCCTTGTGTAGGACATTACAGGTTTGCTTAATTCACAACTGAAATTAGACATTTATTCAAGCTAGGCAAGACTTCAGATATTGAAACAAAGTGTACTGTTATACAAAACAGCACAACTGAAAGAGCTGGAGTCTGGGCCATCCTCTCAGAATATTGTATGGGCTAGGTTAGTAACCTCTACTGTCTAAGGTGGCAACTTGTAAGTAAAATTACACTTATTGGAAGGCTTAGCAGAGTTAGTTTATCTACAAAAATCTTTCTATGTGGGCAATGTTTCCAAAATGGTGATCAAAATTAATTCTGGTTGCTGCAACATCCCACTACATCAGCTCACTTCTTCTATGTACATGATGATTAATTTGTATATAGTTTATAATACACATAATTTTTGTGGCAGATTGGAAGCACAAGGGTTGCATCTGTGGAGCTGAGCAGTGGTAAGGGTCCATGGGCACCTTTCCTAACATCAACAAAAGATATATATAATTGAGCAACTCTCATTATTCAAATGCCAATCTAATTACACTGCAGAATGTAAATTAATGGAACATTCTTTTGAGAGCTGCTCAGATCCATAGTAATATTCCAGTTCTGGAAGTTGCCCAAGCCTTGAACAAGAGTGAAATTCTTCAGATTCAATATTATCTGAAGTGCTACGGCCTGTTCACAGTGAAAAAGCTTTTTAGGTGTTATTAAGTTAAAGAGCAAAGTAGTAATTACTCCGGCAAGGGAGAAATTTCTAGGGAGCATTTGAGACGGGTTCCAAGTGGATCACACATACTCAGCTAGGACATATCTCTTGCCAGAAGAACAACAAGTACTTGAAAACGCAAAGGATTTGCAAAGTGCTGGTGAAGTGTTGTATGACACACAGGTATGAAGCACTTCAGCGATGAAGATAAATGACAGAGTCCTCACTATTGTACAGAGAGTCTGGCTGCAGAAACTCATTACAAAGTTTTTCTTTTCATGAACCAAACGAAAAGCAAATTAAAAATAATACAGTGCAACTTGGTGGGGTGGACAATGCAGATTCCCATTATTCTAACTCCCATTTATTCTGAAATCCCATTTGAACCTGTTCTGACCTCCTCAGATGCGAGCACCTCAGTTAAATAGGTTTGATTTCTTCATATAATCTTAACAGGGCAGGTACAAATTCCTAGCATCAGCCAGGAGAATGCATCCGATAGACCCCATTCAACCGCAGGTTACATTTAGCCACTGAATGTGGAAAAACCTTCCACCCAACGTGCCTCTCCATAAAGCCATTGTGTCTCTGCAGAGACAAGAAGTTCAAAAACTACATTTCATTGCACATAGAGCATCACTGTTTTCTCTCCGTTAAGTGGGCCAGAGCGTGAAAAACTATTGTCAGCTTTGTAAACAGAAAGCAAAGAGCTATTGTTATTGTAGTGTTGACTTTCTGGGTGAAATTCCTCTCACCCGGTTTTATGTATCTATTATGCAGTTGTTAGTGTCAGAGCCACTCATCTGAACTCCTTTCTAGGAAGCTCTTGTCAATGTAGTTAATTCAGGTTAGGGGGAAATTCATCTGTCCAGGTGCAGCAGACAAATTGAGGCAACTGAGAGACATAATACACTTGAATAACCCCAGATTGTCTGATTTAGGACTTTGGAAACTAAAAGACAGAGCAGACATTGAAATTACCGATTCTTGTGTTTGAAAGGGGTAAAATGTCCACCTTGCAAAGGCCTCCTGTCCCAGAATGCATTGCATGCAAACTGTAAAAAAGGGATTTAGAGATGCCCGACAGATGTGAACTGCTCTGCAAAGGTCTAGGGTGATGACTACAGAGGCGTTGCCAAGGGGAACCTGGACGTTCAATGAATGGATGGTTCACCAGCACCCAAAGCTGTCCTTGATCTTCTGAGACACAGCTACTCTGGTTCCTGTCAAATCAGTGAAGACAAAAATTAGTAACAAGCTCTTGTGAACAAAACATTTTTGACACTGTCTCCCATAACATCCTCACAGACAAGCTTAGGAAGTGTGGGTTAGATGAGAGGACAGTGAGGTGGATCGAGAACTGGCTGAACGGCAGAGCTCAGAGGGTTGTGATCAATGGCGCAGAGTCTGGTTGGAGGCCTGTAAATAGCGGTGTTCCCCAGGGGTCTGTACTAGGTCCGGTTCTGTTCAATTTCATCAATGACCTGGACGAAGGGATAGAGTGTACCCTCAGCAAGTTTGCTGATGATACCAAATAGAGAGGAGTGGCCGATATGCCAGAAGGCTGTGCTGCCATCCAGCGAGACCTGGACAGGCTGGAGAGCTGGGCCGAGGGGAACCGAACGAAATTCAACAAGAGCAAGTGTAAGGTCCTGCACCTGGGGAGGAACAACCCCACGCACCGGTACAGGTTGGGGGTTGGCCTGCTGGGAAGTAGCTCTGCTGAGAAGGACCTGGGAGTGCTGGTGGACAGCAAGTTGACCATGAGCCAGCACTGTGTCCTTGTGGCCAAGAAGGCCAACGGGATCCTGGCGTGCATCAAAAGGAGTGTGGCCAGCAGGGCGAGGGAGGTTATCCTCCCCCTCTGCTCCACCCTGGTGAGGCCACATCTGGAGTACTGTGTCCAGTTCTGGGCTCCCCAGTTCAAGAAGGACAGGGAACTGCTGGAGCGAGTCCAGCCGAGAGCCACAAAGATGATCAGGGGACTGGAGCACCTCTCTTATGAGGAAGGGCTGAGAGACCTGGGTCTGTTCAGCCTGGAGAAGAGAAGACCGAGGGGGGATCTTGTTACTGCTTACAAATATCTGAAGGGTGGGTGTCAAGAGGATGGGGCCAGACTCTTCTCAGTGGTGCCCAATGACAGGACAAGGGGCAATGGGCACAAATTAGAACCCAGGAAGTTCCACCCGAACATGAGAAGAATCTTCTTTACCCTGAGGGTGACAGAGCACTGGAACAGGCTGCCCAGAGAGGCTGTGGAGTCTCCGTCTATGGAAATATTCAAAATGCACCTGGACGCGGTCCTGTGCACCCTGCTCTAGGTGAACCTGCTCAAGCAGGGGTTTGGATGAGATGATCACCAGAGGTGCCTTCCAACCCCAACCATTCTGTGATTCTGTGATTCTGGGAAAACGTATTGTGGGAGGAAACACCAATAAAAAGATATGATGATGAAGACGAAGATGCTACACAGACTCATTTCAGTTCAAAGCTGGAGGAGGAAAGTGGCAACAATTAGAGTTTTGCTTGAAATACACACCTGCACACCTCACAGTATATCCAATATTCTTTCCTTAAAAGTATATGTGATGATTGTTTTTTGTTTATGTTCTATATTAATATTGAATACAAATTCTTGTAATAAGAATCTTTTGGTGACCACTGTTTATGGAAATCTTGAGTATTATAATGTAAAAATACTTATGACCAGAAAGGATATTGCTGTTGTTAAGAACATAATTACACTTACTACATTAGCACTTAGTGAAGGTTACCATCTGTAAGTAAAATATAAATCCAGAATTTTTCAAAAAAGTAGAGAAAACATTTGCTACCTTCAGTAATATACCTAAAACTTCTGATGTTGACTCACTGAACACTCTTTAGAACACTTTTTGGGGCAACATGATTTCAGCAGAGAGTGAATTTGACCATGGCTCCAGTAAAGAGATATTAGCTGGGACAGAACACCTGCCAGATGATCATTAACACAGTAATTTTCCTTGTAGGTCATAAAAAGTGCTCTTTCTCCCCAAAGAGCAAATGAGAACAAACCTGCAGTTACATATATTCAGTTTCTTTACTAATGGAGTATTAATCTTTGTTTTTCACAGGGCTGTTTGGGAGGTTTTGGTTTAATATATTGAAATTACAGCTGCATATGTTTAAAATATTTATGCACCCAGACATGTAGACTGTGATTAAGTTTCCTATTTGATTGTAACACAAGGTTCATTTCTTTTTTGTTGATTTAACATGGAGAAACCTTCCCTGCGGGTCTGCTTCACAATAAATTGCTATTGGCAGATAGAAATGTCAGGTTTACCCTCCAGATGGGAGCAACAACAAATCAGACCTTTGCTTGCTCTGTTTTTCCTCCCGCCTGTGTGGCAAGAGACGTGTGTTTCTCTCCACTTACTCTCAAATGTAGAGTTATATTGGGGTACTTTTTCACGTATGAACTTCATGGCCACCAAAAACTGAAGCAATGTAGCTCAGGGTCTGTGAAACTGGCTAAGAATGGCAAACTTCCCAGACTCAAATTTCAACTTTACTATTAATCTATCGAAGCTGAAATAATGTTGTTTTGCTTTCCTGGGCTGCACTTTTATAGTGAAGCTCTCTTTACAGTCACTGGAGATTTGGTCAATATAAGCAATGCGCCAACAATATAATCATTTCATCTCAAGTAGGCAGCTAAATTACATCCGATTAATTACACATTAGTAGGACTACATTGTGTCTAAGGCCACGTGAGACCCCCGAAGTGTTGTAGACATCTACATGGGAACAGAAGGTGTAACAGAGGACTTTTACATCACATACACATTGCTTTGTAAGGACAACTGTAGTCCTGGAAGAAAACCCCAGAGCATGTACTATGACTCTTCAAGCCTGTGTTTAGGCAGCTGAAAATCTCACCCAAAGTGCCTGTTTCTTGTCTTGAATACAAAGGGTTTACTGGGACTCTCTCAGCTGGAGATGTCAGCAGTGGCTAGGCCAGGGCAATTCACCCGCTGTTGCATATCTTGATTTATTGTGACTGTAAGTGCTGCATAACAAGGAGTCTTTTTCTGAGGGTACAGAATATATTGATCTGAATCATAACTTACTGGTAGTGACAAGGGATAAGTCAGCAGTCCAAGAGCAACACTATGGTTTCCAAACTCCCAAACAGAAAAAACTTACCTCAAATTCTGGACAAAGCTGCCACTGTAGGAGAAACAGGACCATAGCTGAAGATATAGCCAAGATATATGGCTTTTAGGACGTTCACACACCTACTGATTTCCTTCACCTTCTCCACTGTCTCCATCTTCCTGGACACAAAGGTACTCCCTTTAGCTTCTTCGCTAAGGCTCAAACTCAAAATTTGTTCCTGCATCTTTGGAATGACCGTCTGGAAAAGGAAACTAATAAAAAGTGCTGCTTGCTCTTGATGGGACGGGGAATGGTTAGCCACTACCACCTGCGTCTTCAGCTTGGTTTCAGACTCCCTTTCATACCCCCCAGTTCAAGTTGAACTGCAACTGGTGAGTAACCTGGGAATATATTATTCTTATTTCCTTTCTTATTGTTATCAAAGAACTTAAGTGACAGTGCTAGAATCACATTTTTTCCCATGTTTTGTTTTCAGTAGACTGTTACTCCTAAGGAGGATGTAAACACTCTTGCACATTACATCACTGCCAATAACCACAAGAGACAGCGCGAGGGGGAGGGAAGTGGCTGCTCTCAGAGATGATGACCTTGCATAGTCAAGTCATCGCACTCAAAACACCAAAGCCAGATGAGGACTTCATGCAACACAAGAAGGATTTGTTGTTGGGAGTTTTTCACCTGGCTCGGTTCCTCATACTATCTAGGAACATAGTATGCGAAAGGGTCAGCCACCTTAAGCAGCAGTTGTCTTTACATAGCAAAAATGGCCATAGTCCTGCTTTGTCTTTCCCTGCTGCCCCTTCTCCTTGCAGCAGCCCACATCAGTGCTGATGATGCTTCTCCAAACCAGCTCTGGACTCCAAAAAAACATCACAGGGTGTAACTGCATGGTGTCCACAAAGATATGGGATGTCAAAGAGGGAAGGACAGATGGGGAACAGTGCTCCTGCTGAGGAAGAAGGTGACTGTGCAACCTCACCAGTGCCCTCATCGTCATGTTTATGTCTGTGCTACTAAATAGAAGGGTCAAGGGCTCATTCCCTGCCCATGAGAGAAATGGCCTAGGACAGCTTGTGCCCTTACAGATAAACTTTCTGGTTCTGCAGGGAAAAGTTAAATTTTCCATATTGCCTTCCGGGAACATTTCCACAAACATAACCCCAAAAAAGCCAACCGTCAACCCAGTTTGACGGTAACTGGTGGCATTTAGAGCAACTTCTAGATCATGCAGAAATTGAAAGAGTGTCGCTGTTAAAGTCTTGACCCAGTGGTAGCAAGCAGGGGCTGAATCACAGCTGCTAGTAGTGCTCAGCTTGAAATCTAATAGAAAAAAAAGAATTAAAAGACGGTCCAAGTACAGAGCAAGCTCGCAAAGTTATAAAAGGCCAACCACGTTTCACCATTTTTTGTCCCTCTGTTTTCACTCATCCCCCCAGCCCTGCTCTGGGCTCTTGTTTCAATTATCTCCCCTTTACCCCAGGGCACCTTTTCACAGCATCTTTTGGGAATGTTAGATATTTGTCTACCAAGCAAAAAGACAGAGAAACAGGGGCTGTGAAGAGCCATTCACAGATCACCGTTTACCTCTGAGATAACCAAGAGTGGGTCTGTGCTTGCAGCAAAAAGCTATTTTTATTTGTCCTGTTCCAGTCACCAACATAAGGGAACATTTCTGCTGGCTGGCCAGACCAATGTTGTTTTCTGTGCAAACATCTGGACAAACGAGACCATTTGTCTAAGTCATGGCAGCTTGCTTAAATATGACCTAGTGTGCAAACATATCAGGTAGCTTTTTATAGGGTAGGTTGTGGTTGGGGTTTTTTTTAACTTCCCTGAACTCTGTGCAATAACTGGTTCAGACTGAGAAGCAAGCGTTCTTACTCCTGGGACAGTTGCAAAGGTGCATTTGAAGGCTTTGTTATTAATTCATTTTACATCCATTAATAATAAAGCCTCCGATCTATGGACACTGGGATGACCTAGGCACAGAAACATGCAAAGCCATCCTTTTTTACGTCACTGAAATGGACTAAATGAACTAATTTTATTGAAATAAATGCATTCAATAGTGAATTTTTCCTCTGACTAGAAGGTGAATTAAGGCAGAGAAAGAAGATCTTGACAAGCAGAGGAGGAGCTCTGTTGCAATGAGTCCTACCACTCCAATATGATTTTATGGCACTTCATCAAAAAGAGTTTTCACTCCACACACGGGTACGTCAGTTGTATTAGGCGCTGTAAGACTGTAGCATCCACGTTAAGCAGCACATACACATCAACATGCTGATTCCTGACTTTCCCAAAGATGTGCACTCCAGATTTATTTTCTCAGAGAAAGCAAACACATCAATTTCTTATGGGTTCCGGAAAACAACATTAGAAATGCACAAGTCCTGCTCCTCAACACCTCAGAATAGGTGTTGCACTTCTCTGAGCACCTTTTGGGATCTAAAAACTTTATTATTGAAATGCACCTGTTCCTTCTCAATGGAGGAGTCATTGTCACTCTTACCTCTGTAATTTTGCTTTTTCTGTAACTTTGAGTTACAGAAGTTGCATTGAGATCAATTCCATGTCCTATGAAAGGATGTCCCAATTCTACCTGTTGCCTATTTAAGTTTCTTGCACATGACAGTCCTTTCTAGCTCTTCTTGACTGTCAATAGTCCTGACAGAACCAGTTTTAGCCTATTTTCTAGAGCAGGGAGAGGTACCTTTCGTGTTGATACCACCCCATCAAATTGTTATTTCTTTAGTAAAATGCTAATAGAATTAGGTCCATCGCTCTTGTTAATTTTCCTCTTTTATCAGGTATATAGGACAATAAGTATTTTTTCCACATTTGCTTTTTTATATGCCTATTTGTTTTTATGGTGCCTCTAGCTTCTTACTAGGCTGGATAACTGTCATCCTCACCTAGCCTCAAAGTCAGCCTGGGATTCCCTGACTTACAAATGCCAGCAACAATAACAAATATTAAAAAATAATAATAATAATAAAAAATTGATTTTCCTTTCAGGAATTTTCACCAACCTTCAGCCACTTTGGACAAAACTCCTTGGACTGGTATTCCTGGGCATCAGCTATCCCAGCAAGTCAAGGAGCTTTCAGCTGTACGGGAACCAACATCTTTTTATGATACCTTTGGTCTGGGAGACAAATGACAGCCTAGATGGCAAGTGGCAGAATGAATCTACATTTTTATAAAACTCTTTAGAATGCATCAGCTATAGTGTAGAAACTTCTAACAGAAAAAGAAAAAAAAAGCCCATAACAACACATGTATATTTAGTCTTTTGTCCTTTTCTGGTTGAAGGCTGTTGAAGTTTAAGCTTTCCCCTAATACTAGGAAGTTTTCTCCTTTCCTAATACATGCAACAGCAAACAGACCTTTTGCACTGGCTCCTTAAGAGAAAATGACAATAAAAAAAATATTGCCTTGGGTGAAAAATGACCCCGAATCTTTCAGGCAAAATGATATTTCTCTCAGCACCTGTTTCCCAACAGGCAGAGGGGAAGCTTAAAAGAAAGGCAACCAGGCTCTTAAAGCAGAGGGGGGAAAAGCAATACATAAAAAAGAGAAAGATGGTTGTGAAAAGTGCCCTTCCAGTACTATGAGCTGATTCTGTCCTAATTCATTTTCTATTTCCGATGATCGACACCTCTCCTGGATTAGTACACAGGACAGCAGTGACTCCCAAATCGCTCATGTTTGGGTACTGGCAGACCTCACTGATCTGCACCCTTCTTTTGAAACCTCAAAATATGCCTTAAATCATGCCTAGCTCTCTATGCAGGAAAAAAAATTCTGCCTTAAAAAATGCCTCAGAAATGCTTGTTCACATCTGTGGTTTGGGACCTTTGAAAACAGAATTGGATTAGATCTGGGGAGGTCAGTTTAGCCATACCTCTGCTACAAGACATAAATGACAGAAGCTAAATTCCTCCAGAAGGAACATTTAAAACAGACCAACTCACTGCATTTAAAGGCACCATGAGAATATGTCAGGTGTGTTGCATGACACTACAGTATATTTGGGACTGTGGACTATGGAGAAAAAACTATTTTCAGGTTATTCAGGCATCTTTCTAAACTAGACAGCTAAAATCTAGTCATCTGCAATTACAGGGGATTAAACTGGATGAGTGTCCTGCTCATTTCCAACCCTACAACCAACAGCAGAATCATGTATCAGTATGGAGCTCAGTGCTATTTCAGCTGCTCTTCCTCATCTCCCCTCCATGATTTGTGAATGACAGATTGTTCATCATTAGTGCCATGACACTGGACTTCAAAGGATTTACAACCAGGGATAAATGTGATATCCAAATAAGGTCCTGCTGGGCTGGTGGGGCCTTTGACCTCACACAGTATGCTTGATCTTACTAACTCTATTGCCATGTTTGATTATAAATGTGAAATTATCTGAAGAATGACCCTTATTCATCGTCACAATTATTATTCAGTTGATACTGATTGTCTACAGACTGAGTTAGTGACAGGATCCTAATGCATTCGACTTCTGCCAATAAAACCTTTCAAGACTGACCGTGGGTTGATTCTGCTGATCCATCATTTAAACGAGCAGGCACAAGCTAATTGGGTGCTGTCTACTGCTTTTTTTGGGAATTTAATGGGATTGCCTTAGACCCTCCAAATATAGACGTGACTGTAATGTGTGACGAGCTCAATCTAGTCCCACTCCTTAGAGATGCTTACTCATCGAGTACCTACACAGGCTTACCATCAGCTGCACCAGCCTGCCGGAATTCATGTTGGGCTGGGCTTCAACCTTCAAGAAGTTCTGGAACCAAAGAGCACAGATGTGTCTGAGATCTGCACTGCTTTGTAAAAAATCAGAGGTGTCATTTGGGCATAGGAATTTAAAATCAGTGAAGACCATGTGGAACCTGGTGTCTAGTTTCCCACAACCATGGACAGCCATCCCATACATGTCCTTTTCCACAAGGTCCTCACGTGCTGTACACTACAGACACTTCCCAAAATCTGTCACAAACTTAAGGCTTCTAGCAAAAGATAAAAGGCTACTATAACATAGAATCATAGAATCATAGAACCACAGAATCGTTTAGGTTGGAAAAGACATTTTAGATCAAGTCCAACCATTAACCTAGCACTGCCAAGTCCACCACTAAACCATGTCCCTGAGCTCCATATCTACACGTCTTTTAAATACCCCCACGGATGGTGACTCAACCGCTTCCCTGGGCAGCCTGTTCCAATGCTTGGCCAGCCTTTCAGGTGAAGAAATTTTTCCTAATACCCAATCTAAACCTCCCCTGGCGCAACTGAGGCCATTTCCTCTTGTCCTATCGCTAGTTTCTTGGGAGAAGAGACCGACCCCCACCTCGCTACATCGCACGTACAGAGCAATAAGGTCTCCCCTCAGCCTCATTTTCTCCAGGCTAAAAAACCCCAGTTCCCTCAGCTGCTCCTCAGAAGACTTGTGCTCCAGACCCTTCACCAGCTTCGTTGCCCTTCTCTGGACACGCTCCAGCACCTCAGTGTCCTTCTTGTACTGAGGGGCCCAAAACTGAACACAGTATTCGAGGTGCGGCCTCACCAGTGCCGAGTACAGGAGGACAATCACTTCCCTGCTCCTGCTGGCCACACTATTCCTGATGCGAGCCAGGATGCCATTGGCCTTCTTGGCCACCTGGGCACACTGCTGGGTCACGTTCAGCTGGCTGTCAACCAACACCCCCAGGTCCTTTTCCGCGGGACAGCTTTCCAGCCACTCTTCCCCAAGCCTGTAGCGTTGCATGGGGTTGTTGTGACCCAAGTGTAGGACCCGGCACTTGGCCTTGTTAAACCTCATGCAATTGGCCTTGGCCCATCGATCCAGCCTGTCCAAGTCCCTCTCTAAAGCCATGTGTAGGAAAAGAGTAAGAGGCATTTGCAATAGCAGTGAAACTGTTTTTTAAAACTTGCAGATGATCCTCAGAAGCCAGTCACATCCTACACCCCAAGAAGAGACAAAAATTCCAGTGATCTTGACCAACCTGACCTGGAAGAAACATCTTTTCCTAATTTCCAATTTGTAGCATGCAGTCAGGACACATCGACTATGCACATGAAAGATTTAATGAGGGTAGGTGCATCAAGTGATTTGGGAATGCAGGCCCAGTTTTGGGAAGAGTTTTCTCTCCAAGGAGTCTGTCCAGGCTCTGATACTGCAACAGTTAAGAAAATGGCCCCCATGAATCTTCATGCCAATGCTTTCTTCATCCTCTCTGAACCATCACAGAGTGTCAGACACCACAGTTTCACTGTAACACTTCTGAAAGTCCATAGCTGGTGAAGACTGAAAGACTTCAATATTCTTGGCATAATTCTGGTCCCATGCATAGGTATCATGATGCGCTAGGTTATCTGAGACTTCCAGGGAGCCACGAGAGATGGTTGCTCCCCAAGGGACAGGCAGCCAGATGCCAAGCCTGATGATACATCCATGAGGATTAAAGTCACTGGTCCTAGGTGAGTTGGGTGTCTGTGTAGGAAGAGGGTACGAGGACTTCTGGGCAGGAAGGGAGGAAGAGTAATAAAGGTCATTGAAGTCAGGAGATGACACTCATCACTGACCATTGCTGACCAAATGTGAATACAGGGTAAGATCTACATCTAAGCAAGTCACTCAAAGCTGCCTTCACAGACAGTGGAGAGAAATAAGAAGTTTTAAAGAGCAATTCATCTCATTTTAAGGTCAATAAGCTATGTGCTCACATGGCCTATTCCTCTCAGTGACTGTAAGGGTAGCCTGAAGTAATTAGCCCTGATGTGGTCACCAATACTGCCAACTCCTGAAATTAAGTGAAGTGAATCTCAGTGAAAAATGTTAATCCCCAAGATGCAAGTCATCCTAACCCTCCAAGGTCAGCTACTGGACAAACCAACATTTTGGGCTGTGTTCCAGCATTTGGTGTTAGTTGGTGTTAGTTGATGGTTGGACTTGATGATCTTAGAGGTCTTTTCCAACCTTAACGATTCTATGATTCTATGATTCTATGATTTACTGGCGACAGTGAAAAACAGCAAATTTTCTCCAATGACTTTGGACTAGATCCTCAACCACCTCAGGAGGAAAGGCTTAGAAAGCATCCCCTTGTGACAGGCCAAAGGTCACTGTTACAGATGAGTCTATGGCTGTGGCTAACGCTAATTTAGTGCTTTGTGGTTAAATCAACGGATTTCTGAGGCGGTCTGTTGAAGTGAGAAAGGATTTGCCAGCACTGAAGGAACACACAGAGACTTCATGAAGATCTTTCTCATTTTGTGCGACACTGCTATGAGTGTTGTTTCTATTTGTGCCAGGCTTCACCTCACCCAGCTTTCTACACCTCCTCCTGAGGTCAAAACAAATCTTTCCATTTATTTCTTTGACTACTGGATTAAGCTCTTATGGTGCTGACACAAGCTTTAAGGTATATACATGAGAGAAGTGTAGTTTCATAAAAATATTTGCTGCAGTTATAAATAACTAGATGGTGCTGGTTTAATGCTACCTCATTATTGATTAGCACCTAATCCACCCGAAAATCTCATCAACAGATCCATTCAGCAGTATTTAGCAGGAGTAGAGACAGTCAAGCCTGACTGGTTTTTAAAGCACGGGAGAAAATAGTCCTTCCCAGTCTCTTTCCCTAGGCACCCAGTATGCTACGTTCACCATCATGGTGTGTTATCCCATTTCTCTCCCCCTGCCAAAAAATATTTTGGCCATGAAAGTCAGGCTGAGAGCAGAAGAGGGACAGTACCAGGAAGCACCTCAGAGATCCTAAATTACTCCTGTTCTGAACCACTACCTGGGCATGGCTCGCTCTCTCCCCTGAATACAGGTGGAGTTAAGAAACTCTTCTCTTAACAGAGTTGCCCCATAAAGCTGCCTAAATTTAAGCCTACAACTATGCACCAAATCTTTTAATAAATATACAACAAGTATCACTACTTAACACTATGCTCATCTCATTCTCCTCTTTTGCTCATAAATTTAACTGTTTGGGCTAGACATTGTTTTCAATCGTAGTTTTCCTCTTGAGACTAATGTTTTTAGAGAGAAAGGGTTTCTAGAGTGGTTAGGCAGGATCCAATAGCGAGGACAGCTTTTTCTCCCTTAATCTTGCAATCTGTTTCTTTGAGGGATTCCTAGCCCTGCTGCAGAAGAGGGATTAGAGCCTGAAGGTTGATTGATGCCACAGGATGGCAGTTCTGTTTTTTCCATCTCCTTCTTTTTACAGGCTAAGATATTACCCACTGAAATGATTGCGTTTCAAAACCACTTTTTAAGTTGCAAAATCAAACCCGCAAAAGTTAGGCAATGCCAGAATATGAGGGATACCTGTCTGTGTTGGGCCAATATGAAATAAATAAGAGCAGGGGCTGCACATTTGCATGCGTGAAAAGGAGACAGACATTTGAGGAGCTGCCCAGCGACGCTGGCAGCACAATCTGTCCACGCACTGAACCAGGCAGGTGCAAGGAGAGAAGAAACTGGAGTTCGGAAGCGCTAAGGCCAGTATTTCCAAACTCAAGGGCCTTAAATAAGTCAACCTAAAGGATATTACTCGAAGGACCTGAATAAACATTTCATCTCTCTCTTCCAGCCTGTTTTGCTGAATTTAACCCTGAGTTAAAAAATTGGAGTTTGACAATCCCAAGAAGAAGGATAAGGAACAAACACTCCCACATCTGACTGCTCATGCTGCCTCCGAGGTGAAAACCGAATAAACAAACTACAAACCAGACCAATTCATTTACATGCTTTTTCTGCCTTGAGGAGAGCCTAAAAGAAAGGAGACATTGCAGAAGACTAGAATGAGTCACCGCACTGCCTGCAAGGCTGAATAAAGCTGGGATCCCTGGGTCTGTGAACTATTTGCTGCTAAAAGTAGATAAATATAAATAAATCATATAAATATAAATATCATATAGATTCAAAGCTGTACCAGGAGGAGATCCAGGAGTCAGTTCATCAATCCTACATGTAACAATACATGAATTTTGCTGCCCATTTCTGAAAAGTTTGGGTAGACAATAAAAAAAATCTTAATCCACGGAGAGCAGGGGGTGCCCTACTTCGTGCAAGGTTAGACTTCTTCATCGTGACTTATTCTGGTGGTACTGCAGATACCATAAAGACAGCTCAGGGATGCTGTTCATGCCATCCAGCTGTCTAAGCAATATGCTGCATACTGTTATGCCCTGTGTGGTCTGACAGTGCAAAGGGGGCCCAGAAAGCGCTTGGAATAAACAATAAGGCTACAGCTATTGCAATAAGTGAAATGGGGTTGGGATCCTTCTCTGGTACTGAGGCCAGCTGGCTTGGAATGGCCCACTGCTATTTTATTAAACTCTCCTGGTTTCCAAAATACGAGGTCCCATCTAAACTCTTCATCAGGAATAAGCCTCTCTAGCTCCCCCAGAGACATCCCCAGAAATTCTTTCGGAAAATGCTATTTAGCTCAGGCACACAGCAACCAAGGAATATCAATAATTTCACAATATAGATGATCAATTCCAGTGTCTGGGAATGTTCCCTGGCACTTTGCAGACATAACCCCAAACATTAGCAGGACTATGTAGGTGGTTAAATCCTACCTGCAAACCTGGTTTTACTGTAGCAGGGTCACAGGTCAATGTACCAATGCCATTGTGGTCTTTGCAGTGTAAATGTGTTCGGAAAAATGGAGGCAAAAGTCCAGAAAAACGTGCTTAGACAAAAAGAGAGTCCTTTTGCCAGAGTGGCAGGACGTGCTTTGGAGAAGGAGCTGCAGAGCTTCAGTGAAAGTCCTCAGTTTACTCTGTGCTTCTTCTCTACCAGTGCTAAGATGCTCCTCAGGTTTAATGCAGAGGTACAGCACAGAGCTTCCAAGCCAGAAATCACAAAGTGCTCTTTGAAGGAGGTCAAGACTGCAGCCCTTTCTTTTACACATAGGGAAACTGAGGTGTGTGCAGAGACATGGGAAAAGGCCATCTGACAAACAAGTGAAAGAGCAAGACGTGAGCCCCCTCAGGTCATCTGAATCGTGTCCAAACCTGTTCATCATGCTGTGTCTCCATCATGGCTCACATCTCTGAGCGAAAGAGTAATTCCTGCACTTATGAGCAGCTGCTTGCTGTATAGTTCATAGTTCATGGGGGGAAAAAAGTTTTTCCTTCATTCTGGGATGCTGTGGTGTCATGGTTTAATGCCAGCCGGCAACTAAGCCCCACACAGCCACTCGCTCACTCCCCCGTGGTGGGATGGGGGAGAGAATCGGAAGAGTAAAAGTGAGAAAACTCGTGGGTTGAGATAACAACAGTTTAATAGGTAAAGCAAAAGCCACGCACGCAAGCAAAGCAAAAGAAGGAGTTCATTCACTGCTTCCCATCGGCTGGCAGGTGCTCAGCCATCTCCAGGAAAGCAGGGCTCCATCGCGCGTAACAGTGACTTGGGAAGACAAACGCCATCACTCCAAACGTCCCCCCCTTCCTTCTTCTTCCCCAGCTTTATATGCTGAGCATGACGCCATATGGTGTGGGATATCCCTTGGGTCAGTTGGGGTCGGCTGTCCCGGCTGTGCCCCCTCCCAGCTTCTTGCACACCCCCAGCCCACTCGCTGCTGGGGGGGGGTGCGAGGCAGAAAAGGCCTTGACTGTGTGTAAGCACTGCTCAGCAGTAGCTAAAACATCTCTGTATTACGAACGCTGTTTCCAGCACAAATCCCAAACATAGCCCCATACTAGCTACTATGAAGAAAATTAACTCTATCCCAGAGAAAACCAGAACATGTGGAAATAGAGTATGAGAGAAGGACAATGAAGTAATATGCTTTGATCTCTTTTTCAAGTGCCTCTAACAGCTGCCAGGCCCTCCTCCTCGTTTTGGGTTCTCAGCCAATACACTGCACCTCTTCAGCAAGGAGAGAGCAGCCTCTTCTGCATATTAATGTCTTACAGCTTCTAGATGAGGCTGGCTGTGGTGAGGAGACACCTCTCGCAATGTGTTTTTAATTGCTATTATGCAGAAAGGGCGATGTGCCGTGCAATCCACCGGGAGATCACCTGGGTGGATCCCTCCGAGGGATCCACCACTGCAGCCTTGGCACTGCAGAAAAGTGTGCAAAGCTGCAGCGTGCACCAAAGCCAGAGAATGTCTTTGCTGCTTCTACTCGGCAAAAAATTCTCCAGGTGCCATGTTTGCAACTGAAAAATAGCCCATGAGGGCAATGACATCACCGAGTGCTTACCTCCTTCTCACCTGCCATGGCTACCTCACAGATCTGGCATCTGAGCTATCATTGAAAGATTTCAGGTCATTGTATTTGGTAAGGAAGCACTTTTGGTAAAAGGCAAAAATTGTCCAAGATTATATACTAAATCGGTGGTAGATCTAGGGACCCCTGGCTTATTTCCACCGCTTGGGATTTAGCTCCTGGTGTGATTCCTACTGAGAAGTCTACTCTTTGGAAAAGTCATGGGCAAATTGGCTATGTGGTCTACCCTTATGCTAAACAAGATCAAACTGGGTTCAACCAAAGAGAAGATTATCTTCTGTACCAAATAATTTTATTTTAGGATAGAGCAGCTTCCTTCAGTCCCAAGGCACACACAGAATGATTATGGAGTAACGCCAGCATTCCAAAATCCCACCTGACCATCCTGCAGGAGATCTCCCAGCTTTGACATACCTGCCTTGCTTTGGATAAGGACTACCACAAACACAGATTTGTTCATTCATTTCTTCCCCGCTATTGCTGAGCGCATTAAAAAGGCCACTGCCGACTTTTTTCTGCACTGTTGATAAAATTTTGAAGCAGCTGCAGCTTCACCGCTCATTCACAGGCAGACCTGAAGCTGAGGTAATTGTGCTTTTATTGCTGAGTTTGGAAATCCTCTTTGCTTCCATTTGAGCAGCGGAAATGCTTATTGCTCCTTCAGCCAGTCGCATCTGTCACAAGGCATAGGGCTTTCATGAAGGGCAGGAATGTAAATGAGATTATCCACAGGGCAGCTTTTACAGATGATGGGAAATCAAATGTGCTCTCTCCCAACGGAGAGCAGGTGGTTTCTTGGGCACAGGCCTGATTCTGTGTGGAGCTGAGACCTTGCAAAGCACTTCAGTGCTTCAGTAAAATGCTTTGACATCAGTAACCGTGTTAAAACTCTCTCTTCATCTGCTGTCTTAGCAAATTTATGCATCAACACCAAAGTGCTGAGAGTGGTCACAGCCCACTTAGACCCTCATCTCTGGCCCAGGCACTGGCTCCCGAGTGTAGAAGCTCAATTCACTGGTGGGACTCCATCCTTCAAGTGGTGCAGCCACGTCCCAGACCTCTTCTAGCAGACTCAATGCAAAGCAAAGCCTGCTGTGCTGCTGAAATGACCTACCTTGCTGTTGCATTTAGCTGGTTAGCTCTCAATCCATGACAACCCCAGGGACAAGCAAAGAGGAGGTGAGAAGTCCAGCTCAAGAGGTTCAGTTCCTGAAACCTGGGATTCATCTCATCTAACTGCGCAGCTCTGAAAGACAGACATTAAGTCTACCGACTTCATAGGGCACCTCTGGACCAGAGGAGAGAGCTGCCTACCTGCAGCTCACAATAAACCCTCCCAGGTCTCAGCTGGGGTGGTTGAAGAGTTCTCCAGAGGCCTCTGCCTCCCTCTGTTGACTCTAGCAAGAGCTTAGAGCTCTAGCAAATCAAGTTGAGCTAGACAACAAGGTCATTTAACAGATATAGATGAATCCCACCCAAAAGCATCAACCTGTTCCCCTTTCTTCATCGAGTCCTGGAATGCACTATTTGATTTGCATCCCAGACTGAGGATTCAGCCCTGTGGGACACAGTTCAGGAAACCAAAGATGCTTTGATGAGCTGTTTCCCAGGCTCCTGCATCTGAGCTGTGCAGAAAGGTTTTGGGAAGTGAAGCACAGGTTTCCTGAGAAGGATCTTTAATTGAGTGTTATTTAAATGTTCCTTGGGTTACTTTTTCTGCTTGTAACTGCTGTCTATATAAAACCATGGTTACAAAAGTAAAATAAATTAGCCATAGACACCTGATCAGTTAGAGAAATTGCTGTCACGGCTACACTGGGTGAAACAAAGCTGCAGGCAGGTCAAGAAAAGTTCAGACAGAGCAAGCCTGACAAGCCTCACTCCCGAGGCCTTGCAAATTCAGTGCAAAGCTTACGGCCTTTTAGTAGCAATGGCAATACTGTATTACAGGGCTACAGGGTTACATATTGGGCATCTTTTTTTCCTGTAATTTCCCTATTTTAAGCCTTCCAGATCACTTATCTTTGATGATTTTTGATAAAAACAAACAGTTCATGGAGGTCAGCTGCAGGCATGGCACTAACTGGAGCTCTGGCTGAACTTGGCAATGATGGCACTGGCACCTCAAAAGAACATTTTGGCCAAGTGGAAGCTTAAAAGCTCTCAGAAGACTCCTCATGCTTTGTTTTGGTCCAAGTATGGTCACGACAGGGAACCCTGTCACACAATATTACCACAGATCTGTCTGGATAGACAGACCACACCAGACAGATAGGTCTATCTGGTATGACTCACCTAATGAGATGTAGAGCTCTCCATCCAAGTCCAAGTTCTTCCTCTCATACATGTTGTGTTAATGGAAAACTAGTCTGTGTGGCCAACAGTGCAATTCAGCCTATCTTGGTCAACCTACATGGTGCTGCAATGTCCCTTGTGGGCTTTCTGGTTTGGACGCAGCCCTAATTCCAACGTCTCTTCAAGAACCCTGTCTTGTAGTGTTGTACCTTGCCATGCCCTGAATTTTTCTGCTTCCTATTGAATGGGCAACAGAGAACATTATCTCTGCTGCTGTCCTCAGATGGTGAGAACTCTCATCTAGCTCAATTAGCAGAAGTCATGCTTTGGAAGATAATACAGTTATCAAATTTAGCCCTGACATTTCCTCCTCTATTTATAGTTTTGTTCATTGAATTAATGGCACCCACTTTTTCCTTGGGTGATTAGTGAGCTCTCAGCAAGAGATAGCATCTAGNGACTCAAAAAAAAAAAAAAAAAAAAGCCTAAAACCTCCCTTGATTTTTTTTACTCTAGTATTTATAATAATGAATCAACATCCATCCAATTGTCAAGCATCCAGCTGTAAGCCTGGTAGCTAAGTCACACAAGGGCATTCAATTCAGATTGCTGGCCTGCAGGTTTTAGACTGGGATCAAGCTTTTAGCCTCACATAGCTTAAGTGAGAGCTTTACCCACAAGGACACTGCCCAGCCTCCTTCCTGGGTGTATTTTCACATGAACCCCAAGCCAGCAGAAGGTTTCCCAGCATACCAAATTAATCGGGCTGTGCAAGAATGGGAGATAATTGAAACCCTACTTTATCGAATCCAGAAGGGCTGTGTTGGCTTGTGAGGTTGTACATGTTGCCATCAGCAGAGGAACAAATGCTTTTACAAAGACTTTCTTCACAGAATTTGGAGCAAGTTTTTGCAGCAAAATACCATATCCTGCAGGTAACAAAGTTAATTTTGAATGAGGCAGCTAAAGCACCTCTGCCTGGAATGGCTTTGGGTTTTGCCAGCATCTGACTATATCCATCAGGGGTTAAGCATCAGCTGAGCTTTAATTTTGATGACCTCAGTTTAAGGGTAAGTTAACCAACCTGATCTGTTGGGAATGCACCCCAAATCATTTTCCAAGGAACTCATTAACCTTTCCCTCCGTTATCAGGTAGAGAAATTGGAGTCATAAAGAAGCAGCACAACTAGTTAACGGTTACCCAGTAGTCAAAGGTAGGAATAAAAACTGCACCTTCTGCACCCTAGTCCAACCATAGTAGCCACGAGGCACTAGTCTTTCCCGTTATAAGGCAGAAACAGTCTAGGAGGAATGCCTGATGAGTCTCTCCATTGGCCTCATTAGGATTTGGATCAAATATAGAGGCTAATCTTTCCACGCTCCCCTATGAAGCCATGCTCTTAAATGATTCATATAAATGAGGTGCATACATTAAATTTCCAATGCTGTAGGCATCAACAAGCAAGTGTTAGAAACAGCTCTTTATTCAAGCAACCTGGGCAAAACCCTGATTCTCCTATGAAAAAAAAAGAATGATAAAGGAGCTGGGATAAAGATGATCCTTTTAAGTACATATCTAAAGAAAGGCAGAATAATTTTGAATGTATCCATGCCCTTTATTATTCACTGGAAAAGGTCTCATCTTTTGTGCATTTGTAAATATACTCACGTCCATGATTATGCATTGTCATGACTATTTTGTGATGAAATCATCAATCTGAGCTGCTCTGGAATTAAGCTGAATTTTGCAAGTGACTTCTTTGTCAGAGAAAAAGGTGTAGAGCAATCTCTTGCTTCTTGTATTCAGGGAATCAGCCATATAAAAAAAAAAAATCCACTGAGTTAAGCCACTGTTGGTTTGACAGCCCAGCCTTCCAAGCCTTGGAAAACCCTGAAGTGTCTTAATTCATACATGAATCTCACGTGTAGGCAGCATTGTTATGGACACAATCGCCGCTTTTGAGAAACAAACTTAGTTCAGCTGTCCACACAGAAGTGTCTAGTGCCATTTAAGATGCTTCAGGGTATCTCACCAGGCTCCAAATATTGCCTCAGAAGGACAAAGGTCTCTCCTTGCATCTGCATCATAACTTCAATCCTCTTATAGACGCTTTGGATGCCTCCAGACTGTTCTGAAGGCAGACTTCGAACTACCTGTTCTGAAGGTCTCAAAGAAGATGAGAAAACAAAATTATTATTCTCATAATTCACAGAAGAAGAATGACTAATGATGTAATTTGGCAATTACATTAAATGTTGGCCCTGAAAGAGGTAGGTAGTAACACTAGATCTCTCCAGATCGTGTTCTGTGCTGTTATTAGAAGCAAATCCTTCTTTCCTCTCAAGCTACAAAGATAAACCCTCCAGAGCAGGCTGGTGCACTGGAGAAGTCTGACCTGAGAAAAACCAGGAGAAACTCTCCAACAACATCTTTACCAGCAACCAAACACTAGCACAGGCTCACCCATATACTGTTAAACCCTTAGAAAGGCTCTTGTTACAGTTTTGGCCCAGGGCAACTTGCCAGCCAGCACTTTCCCAGTCATTGTCCCCGCACAGTCAGGAGTCACTGTGGGTCAGGGACCATTTGCCGTTTCACTAAGGGACGTCCCTTGTGCCCGTCTGGAAAATGCACATACTCAGCTGCCTGAACACAGGCTATGTCCATGTTGGCATCATGGCTAAAAACCCATTCCAGACCCAATTATAAATACAGCCAGTGATGTCAGCAAAATTACGTTTTAAGGTCTAGAGTCTGTTCAGTCTGGAGACTCCAGGGAACACAAAACCTCAAAAAGGGTTTGCATATATCCCTGGCAAGCCAGGCAGACCTGCCTGGACAGGCAAAAACCCCACAGGTTTCTTTTCCCTAATTTCAACAGCAGGAAAAAGCAAGTTTATAGTTGCATCTTCAAATAGAAGTTTCTAGCACCTAAAGCAAAATATGCCACTTTCCCATATAAATGCAGCAGCACAAGTCAAAGAGGGGAAAAAACATTTCATAAGTATATAGAATAATATGAAATTCTACTTATACAGTAGCTTTTCATCAGCTGCAGCCCACAGCCTCTCATAACACTTACTAATAGAGCTCCAAGAGCATTGCTTTCCCAGCTTGCGCATAATTTGGACAAAATAAAAAATCATTTCAGGATAAAACAAGTTCCATTCTTTTTTTAAAAAAGTAAAGGTAATCAATGGTTCAAAAGCATTGTTTGGAGGTAAATAACACTTTCAATCTCAGCTTCAAGTGTTTTCTTTGAAGGATTCTTTAGTAAAGGGCTTTTTGCTGAAATGGCGCTGTTAAAATTCAAAATTCCCTTCAAATCATAAAGCTGAAAGATTTAACTCTGAGAAGCAGGAAAAGGGGCAATTTAAGTGCTTTTCCAAATTGCTGTTTGTCTGATTTCTACACAAATAAATTGACAATTCCAGCAATTAGCATTCTGGTGCCTCTAAAACTGAACATCTCCCCTGGAAAAAAGTTTTAGCCATAAAATCTCGCCCAGTTTTTCACTACACTGTTCCCTGCCTAGGAATGTTTTCAGAGAAGATGCCGTTTGCTAACTATACAGCATCCAGAGCTACGGGAGGACAGCTTTTCTGAGCAAACAGGATGATTCAGAACTGGAAATGGAGCACAAATATACTTCAGAGAAGTATATAGTGGTATCACTAAAAGCTTGACATTTCCACAATAAGGTGTTTGCCATGTTGTCTCTATTTAGTAGAGAGAATTTCAAAACTGCAGTAAATGTTACAGCAGCCAGAAGTCCATGTCAAGACTCTAGTGGTCCTTAGTGTAATTAACTGAGAGAGAACTCAGCCAAATGGCCATTATCCTTCTGAGAAGTGGCTTTTTCATTTTAATGGCCATTAGACATCAAAGCTTTGGACTGATGTGTGGTCTGAGAGGCAGCACTTCTCCTAACCTGTGCTCCCTTGCACTGTGTTGGGTCTTTTTTTGATGACTTCAGGGACACCACCTGTTAATAAACACGTCCCCTGCAAATACAGACCTACCAGTTCCTCCATCGTGGGTCACCCATGGATCCAGGCTGCACAGAAATCCTAGATAAATGGCCTTTTAGCACATGTATGTTGTGTCTAATACTAGATGCATGGTAAGTCCTGTGTATCCTGGACACGTTGGATTCATTGTCCGTGCAGCGCATGGTCCATATGACATGGGGAGTGAGTCTGGTCCTCCAGGACATGCTGCATTTGCTAGGCGTGTGCAAATTAATTTTGTAATATAGAGCCAAGGGTGTTGATCCATTAACCCTCCTGTTTTCAGAGCTGCCCACACAGCAGATCTACAAATGCTACTTCACGCTGCACCCCTGGTCCTAGGGATTCATCAGGATTAAGACACCCTTGGTCAGCAGAAGTTTGAGCGCGACGTGTGTGAAGGGTGCTGCATATCCTCCAGGCTGCCAAACCAGCTGTGCGTGGCATTGCCACTGATATTATGGGAATTCCCATATGTTGGCTCTTTCCAGAACTGGTTTCTCAAGCCTGGGATTGAAACTCATTCCCTAGCTACTGCAAATCAGCTAGACAGTGATTTCCACCACTGTTACTTTGCTGGTCCAGGAAAGGTTAAATAGCTCTCTTCGCTGACAGTAAGAGCGGCTTAGCCTATTACGTTACAGATGATTGTTTCTTTAATTATATGCTGTCACTTCAAACTTCACAGATTCTCCAGATATATTTCTTTCTTTTTATATGCACACACACATGTGTGTAGATAGATACATACATACTTTTTTTTTTTTTAAGTTCAGCATCAAACTGCAGGCAGAAATGACCCTAGTCACACTTGAAATTAAACTACTGCAAGCTCCTGAAATACTTTCTTCAACATATCCCCCTCTTCGCACCTCCTCCTAATCCCCCTCCTAAGTAAGTTACAAAGGAAATACTAATTAGCTTCCAGCATCAGGCACGTCCATATTATATGCTGCTCTCAACTGACAGATACTGTACAGTAATTGGGTCAAATGCACAGATGCTCAGAATAACCAAGGCGCTGTGGTTTTGCCTGCAGCTCTGCTGGAGGAAGAACGGAGAATTTCACAGTAAAGGAGGACCCAATGCAGTTACTTGCAGCTCGACTTCTTTAAGGATGCTTGATGAGAGCTCTTTACTAACATTAAAGATTTATGATTAAAGATTTTTACAAAAGCTACCAATATATGACTGGTAGAAAAATCATTTTGCCCTCATAGAAAAACCATCAGGCTGAAGGATCACAAATACGTTACTAACTTCAGACAGATAGCATGCCTTTCCTCTGCCTCATGCATCCACTCTTCACACCCTTCATCTTCTCCAAAACCGAAATTGAAGCATCTCCTTTAGTGGACATATGGTGGCATCATTAAGATGTTCACATTTCTGCAGTAAGGTATTTGCAGTCTTGGCTCTACTTAGCACAGAAACCACCACAATAACCACAGTAAACCTACCTAGTTCTGGCAGTTCATGTGGACAAGGTGCTGGGCTGCAGTGCAAGCACTTACACAGTCTGAAGGATGTGAATCCTCTCACCAGCTAGGAGCTGAGGCTGAGATGGCAACTGGTTAATTAAACCATGGCAAGCTGGGAAAGGTACAGCAGCATGAAAGGCCAGATCCTGAGATAATACAGCTTGGCACACACCAACGTCACAGTGGTTTATGTCAGAGTAGCTAGAAGGAAGTCACCTTGGGTCTTCACTGGTGTAAATGGATGTATTTCCTCTGCAAGTGAATATCCTAACTAGTGAAAATCACTGCCTGCAGCTGGTGTTGCCCTGCCAAAGCCTGTAGGGTTGTGCTAGTTTATGTCTGCAGGAGTTTGGACCTGGATTTTCAGAGCTGAAGCATTTTCAGATTGGGACAATGGACATTTCTGTTGGACGTGGTTGAAAATGTGGCTAGTCACACGATGCTGACACTTTTTCTTCTTTCCAGATACAAGGGATCCATGAGAACTCAGCTAAAAATCCTACATGGTGCTACCCCACTAACTTTCTCTGCTGCAATACTACTACAGGATGTGTTGGATGAGTTCAGCAAGACGGAGATGGTCTGGACGATCATGAATGAATAAAGGGTTTCCATGAGATGCTTTTTCTTAAGCCAGCTCCATCTGTGGAGAAAAAACATATGAGTTTAAAAAGAGCTCCAGAGAACCAGACATCTTTTGAAAGGAGATGCAGAGAAGCAGATGGCACCTGGTCCTGGTAACAGCTCTGCAGAACCTAAAAATCTTTCAGTCGGGAAGCTTGGCCATTCATCCCATCCCAGGGACACACCAAAGCACCTCGTGCAAAATGGGTTCCCTCTTTTATTCTTCCAAGATAACACTTGTGGCCAGACAAGAGTGTCACCCACATAATAATCAGCCTCACCTTCCTCTTTCGTTTTGTGGACTTGTCTTGTCCAAGCTGCTCAGCAGGGTTGTTGCAGTCTTTATTGTTTCCAGTCTAAGAGGGATGCAGCTTCGTGCCTGGCATAGAATTTAACGGAGGCAGAGGAGCCCTTGATCCCAAAGCAAGGATCTTCAATGCTACAAAGGCTTGACACACCAGGCACACAGATCCCAACTTCAAAGAGCAACTCATCATTATCTGCACAGCAGTTGGGGCTAGTGCAGCTTTTGAAGATGCCCACCAAAGACATTTCAGCCCTAGCCCAAAACAAAATAAATAATCACCCTTCTGAGATGACTACTCTTTGCTGATCAAAGTCAGAGCGAGTGCTGGATGAATCTGGGAAAGTCCCAGAGCCAGGTTCGCTTCATACACATTCCTGCTTTTAAGAAAGCAAAGGATCCACCAGGATTTTACCCGCAGCTCAGCACAAAGGCAGGCTCCCCTCCAGGGAAACAACCTTCCCTGAACTGGGGAGTGGAAAGGAGAGTTGGGTCAGAACTGCAAAGTCCTTCTATAAGGGGACCTCCTAGAGGCACACAGAGCCTAGAGAACCGCAGAAATAATCTGGGAGTTGTTCAGGTTGGTTATTTTCCTAATGTCAGACCAGCAGGCAGCTCAGACCAACCTAGTTTCTCAGCAGTGAATAGCACTGAAACCCTCCAGACTCCTCACATTGCTTCTGACCTGAGAGACAAAGATCCTTACACCACAGCTCTAACGGGCTATATCTTTTAAATGGTCTATTTAGGATGAAGCACAGGGAGAGATACTGGTGGCCGTAGGAGCTGTACCATGCCACAGCTTCAGTCCTGCCTTCTCGAGCCCCTCCATCCCCTCCAGCACCGCTGGCAGTAGGTGCAGCTCAGCTGCCTCTGGCTCATGGGACAGGGACCAGTCAAGGGGCTACCACTGGACAGTACGAGGCACCACCCTCGTTGTGGGTCAGTGTAGAGTCAGCTCATATTCAACATGTGAGACTTCACAGGCCTGCAAGGATCAGGACAAATCAGCAATGAGCATTGGAGAGCCTTGTTAGACAAGCCTGCTGTCTGGAGCAGAAGGGACCAGAAAGCTTTGTCCTGCAGGAGAAAAGAGAGGCAGCATAGGATTAGATAAACCATCCCTCATGAGAGATATTCCCAGCTCTTAGGACAGCTTTCTTCTGTTGGAGCAGTGTCCTGGAGCTCATGGCCAGGCTCTGGATGGAGACCCTCTCTATCTGCTTTGCAACAGCAATGGTCGAAACTGATGTTATCAGGTCAGGCAGAGCCTCAGCAAGAAGGTTTGATGTCTGGCTCTACCCATCCCACCTAGGTTCCTTGCAGGTACCACCACCTCTCCACTCACCCTCCAACGCTGACCTGCAGCCCAGCAGCTGTTAAAGGCTGATGGGACCTGCCATGAATCTGGCACCTTCCCCAGTGAGTCACCTTGAGCAGAAACCTCTTATCCACTCCACACACCTGCAAAGACCACAAGAACCCTCACTACAGCTCAACTAATGCCAAGCAATCCCACCCTCAACCCGATCCACCTTGCCTGGGTAAAAAACAAGGTGCAGATGAGGCACAGCAGACTGCAGCCCCTCTCTTGTCCAGATTTTTCTGATGCTGCCACAGACTAGGGCAGCTACAGGCACGTTATCTGTGTGCATAATTTCTGCTGCCAGCCTGCAAAGAAATATCAAAAAAGCAGTTCCTGGTGCTGCTAATTTCCCAGGAAAACGAGATGGACCTCTTTCTCTCTTATGGCTGTGGGCTTGCAGGCAGTGCCTGTACCTGAGGACACTGTCTGCAGCACAGAAACACCCCATGTGCCACCAGATCATGCTGCTCTTGCCCATACAAGTTGGGTGCCTGGAGCTGCCCACTGCAGCCATGTGCAGTTTACCATTTTTTGAGAACACGACTCTACAGAAAAGGGCATAAGCTGTTGCTTTCTGCATATTAATAAGCACAATACGTATGCATATAATATGCATATAATTCTGTGTATTGGACATGCAGCAGTCTCTACGAAACCAGCACTTTGAATATAGAGCTGTGATTTCTTACACGCTTCACCATTTATCACCCAACGCAGCCGGAGCAGCAGCCCCACTTTTATGAGGACTAGGTACAAGGCAAGCCTGAGTTTATGTATGACTGCTTTTACAAAATGTTCTTAAATCCCGAAATGTCCCAGGGCACCTCCCAGTGCCATTTTTTGCTGATTCTGCCAATTGCTCACTTGATTAAAGGTAGGGGGGTATCCCATTAGACATAAAAAGTCAAAGATCACATGCAGTACAGCAGCACGTGCACATACATTGGGGAGGAAAAGGGATCTGTGAGAAAAAGTGAGTTCACTTAATTTCTTCTTTTTTTTCCTTCCTTTTTTTTTTTTTTTTGTGTCTGTGTGTATTTTTCTGTTTCTTCCAGGTCAAGATAACTATCAAAAAAATGAGGAAACAAAGTCTTTGCTTCTTTTCTTAAAAAGAAAATGTCTTGATAGTATCTCTCAGCTAAACCCCTTTGGAAATCTACAGCATTTTTTGCCATGGGGAGGGCTGTTACAAGCCTTGCAACCCCTGACAAAGCGGAGGAATGGAAATGCTCCAAGTGCCATATAGCCCGTGATTAATCTGAAAGAACATCAATAAAACATGATCTGCTTCTCTTCAGCTGATAGAGACTCATAAATAATAGAGCTATAAGATGTGGAGTCCAAAGTGGAAAGACTTTTCCAGTGTCAGAAACAGTAGGAGAAAAATCTCTGAAAATTACGTGAGAGAAGTTAATTTAGAAGCCCCCACTGCTTGTTCAGTGCTCTGCTTCCCTTCACGCCCGTCCCACCACAGCCTGCCACCTGCACAAAGCATTAACTGCCCAGCCTCGAGCATCACCTGAGTGACCCCCTGGGAAGAAGAGGTGGCCTAAATTACACCTATAGACTATACTGCCCAGCTGCTATGCAAATCCAGGCGTAGATGCACTCATCACTTGTGTACTGCCTATCTTGCAAAGCTTGTAATATCCTCCGAAGTCTGTGCTAGCTCACATTGTGTGTCGTTAAACAAATGCCATGTTGTTAGAATGATGTCAGTACAAAACAATTTGTTATATGTAGGTTGAAAATTATAGGTGTGGAAGAAACCTCCAGAAGTCCCCACCACATCTGGCAGTCCACGGATATAAGCAGTACATAAACCTTTGAGGTCTTCAGTCTCTGTCCCTAGCCATAACACCCCACTTCTTCCAGCGTGGCCTCTTTCTCCAAACCAACTGGATTCTGATTTTCCTCACTGCAATGAAGGGCAAAAATTTACCTGGAGAAATATAGGTTGGCTTCATGCTGCCCGGGGAGGAGGACATCTCACAAGGCTATGCTCTCCTCCATGACCTGCATGGACTATATTAGTATTGGTAGTCTATTTATTAGTACAGCACAGCTTTAGACAGCAACACACACAGTGACTTAGCAGGGCGTGAATAAACATAAGAGATAATAGACACCCCCCCTTGACACTAATCGTGCCAGCAGAAAACGGTCTGCAAGGGGTAAAAGGTTCAGGAGTGAAAACTGAGGCAGGGACTGTCCTTGCCTGTAGATCAAAAAGTGGAATCAAATAAATGATTAACAGCTTGACATACAAAATAAGATAACTTCGTACTATAACGAGTTATATGGATGTACTTTGCAGAGGTGAAGGTTGCTTACTGTTAGTAACATCCATTTGTCTTCAGTAGATTAATGTCGGTTTATATTTGTGATCATGAAAGAGGTGCCGTCGCTGTGGCATGGAGCCTGCATCCATGCTTAAGTTCCTACCTGCAAAGACCACAGCTCTCTGGAAACTTAGTCTCTTAATTGGAGTAAGTTCAGGAAGATTTCTCCTCTGCTGACTCTAAATGATCTTCAGAGAAAGATTTGAATCTAAATCTCCATTTTTAATCTAAAGCTTTATTTCCTTTGGCATCTATTTGCATTTATTTGGTGGATTTTTCTTCTCTCCTACTACACACAGAAATTTCACATTTCGCGTATACTGCCATGTAGGAATTCTTTGTGCCTTATTTGAATTACACTTATTTACTAATTAGGATATGTTTAACATTTTAAGCAAACATTCCTTTCTTTCTTACTTGTTTGAAAGACTATTTTCTCGGGGGAGTTGCTTGGACTCTCTGTGTTGCTGTATCGAGTCCGGGGGGTACAGCAAGGTCCAGAAGCCTTAAAAATCCACCACTGCATCTGCTGCTTCCCTGGTGTTTTCAACAGCGATGGTTGGACTCGGGCTGCAGTTTCACTATCTCTTCAAGCACATTATAGTGCAATCTGCAATCAGCCACTTAGATCAGCTCAGAGCAATTGAGAAGCTGCCACCTTAGACTATCTCATGGTACTGTGGTCAGCTGTGCTAAACACAGGCAGTTATGTTGCTCCAACATGCTGGAAGCAAGTGGAAATGAAGAAAAACGTAAATGTGCCAATGCAACATGCCAATGCAACGCGCCAATGCAACGCAAAATGGCTGTGTGTACGTTGCCCCAGGAGAGGGAGGTGAGCTCTCAGCTCTGCTGCCCGTGGTTTTCTCCTTCACCTCAGGTGGCTGGTGACTGTCCTCTGGCCCAGCATGACCTACCCTTGCGGCTGCAAAAAGTCCGTTCTCCTCCAGCCACTGGGTTCTCCTAATATCTAATGATAAAATAGCTAATACAGTGTTATTTTCTTGAACAGCCAACTTCCAGGGAGGTGGTGGGACACCAGGTGGCCTTTCTGGTGTCACCTAACACATTCAGTTTTAATGACCACTTTGATTTTTCAGAGGCTCCCAGTATTACAGGTGAACTAGCACTGAGGTTTTGATTTTTAATGACTACTGGAAATGTGTGCAAACTTGGAGGGACTCCAGGGTTGCTAACCTAGACAAAAAGAGGTGGCTGATACGGAAAAATATTAGCAAAGCCAAAGACATGGGATTGGAAGCATATTCGGTCTCTGCTGGGAACCTTTTCTGGGCCTGGCCCTCAGCAACAAATGGGAAAGAGAATAAACCAATGCATTCATCCACCATCATGACAGTATCTATACAGACAGCACTTTTCATCTGAGGAAGCTTTATTCATTTATCATAGTAACTGTCCCCAGAATTTGCAGTACGCTTCTCAGCCTGGTATCTACACATCACCCTCAACCCTCTCCATGAGAAATAGAGATAATTGCACAATTCAAAGGAAACTGGAGTGCTGGACAGAGAGGGAGGCAGAAAACAGCTATTCAAACAGCAAATCAGCCCTGGAATTAAAATACATGCTAATGCATCGGTCCAAGAGGGTGAAAATCAGCCGTCTCCACCATTCATGGTGCTGGACCCATGAGCAGGAGGGAGGAATGATGTACTGAAGGACGGCACCGCTCCTTCCTCCATGATGGGATGCTCTTCGGGGGCCTTTGTGCTCTTCCCAATGACACCCACCAGCCTGCACTCGCAGCAAGGAGTTCATCCCTGGAGACAATGACAGAGACATGGCACCTCCAAAAACTACCACGTAACTGCTGAGCAGCAAGGACTCTCCATGTGCATGCCAGAGCAAAGGTATGCTAATATGACTCATATTTGCCAGCAATAAAATGTGTTGAACTCGTCCCAAATTACATTACATGGACCCCTCCCAATGTTTATGAACAGGTGCTCGTCTAATCCATGGCAACTTCTACCCTGGGGTAACTGGAGAAGGCCAAATTTGTGAATCCTGCACCATGCGGTCCCAAAATATCCCCACAGAGGCTGAAAGGTGTCCTCCCTATCCAGGACCCCATATCCTCTTCTCTTACCAGGGGAGGCAGAGAGCATCTACAAGCAAGACAGCCTTTGTCAAGTCAAGTCAAGACTATGGCAAGGGAGAAGGAAGTATTTGCATTTTCTCTTCCACCCTGAGCAAATTGAGGAGAAGAATTCAGCCCCATCTCATTGCCCAGGATAATCTGGAAGGAAGAAGACGACAACCACCATCAGTCAAGGATAGGCATAACTGACTTGAGCCAGTACTGCCGTACAAGTTTTAGAGTTTGACCAAATGTAGTTCCAAAACAGGCTTTAAGCAGAGCTCTCCAGCCACAAAAAAAGAGTGGAAGGCAGGAACCTGTTGCCAGAGGATGCTCTGGCATTGCCATCCAGAGTCACCAGCACTGGGGCCCCAAAACTTTGAATGGCTTTTGAAACAACTCCCGTGTAGCTCCAGGCCCTGCTGTCACGGTTTCACCTCCCGGGTATGCTCATGCTTGGTGAAGGGGGTGACTCCTCTTCCTCCTCTTCCATCCTCTCAGGCTGAACACTGATGTCCGTGCCTCTCCTCATCTGCCGCACAACACACAGAGGGCCCAAACCCTCCTGGTTCTTTGTGCTTTTCACCTTCAGTCTCAAATACCTCCTGAACACCCGCCAGAACCAGCAGATAGCCAGTTTTTCAGTATCTCTCCACCACTGGATGTCTTTAGGAACCAGCTAGATTGGTATCAGCCAGATGCTTCTTTGGTGAAGAGTTGATAGCCAGACTCTCACTCTTTTTCCCAACAAGCACATCACGAGGCTTTCTCCTGCTTGGTCTCAGTCTCCACGGTGGCCTACAGGAGCTTGTTATTTTTCTCTTAGTGGTGCTCAAACAGCTGCTATAGACAGATACCCTACTAGAAGGAAGTCTCGTTCTCTCTGTGGAACTTCAGCTCCAATATCGTAGCATCTGAATAATGTATCAGAGCTGTGATGCCTACCATCCCCTCAGCTCCCTATTCGCCCCGAGTTTCCTGTCATCTCGGCCTGATGCAATCAAAGAAATAGCACAGGATGTTTTCCTAGCTCCTGGGTACCACTGCTGAAAAGTCTCTGATCGCTGTTAATAACGTTGGTTCAGCAAGGCCCAAATTCTAATGCAATTAACAGGGGAGTAACTGAATCGGCTTTATTGTGTCTCCACTGGGGACATACAAAAATGCCTCAAGGCCTATTGAGGCCATGTGTAACTCCACAGGCTTAAACACTCTTCCACATACCCCCATACCAGAAACTGCCAGAAGTTTAATCACATTTTTCTTCCCAAATTGCAGCCTCAAGGCAACTTGGTGACCTATGGCTGGAAATATTCTTTACAAAAGCTTTTGATTTATTTTGATTAAGATGGATAAGCCCATCTCATATTCCCAGCAGAAAAAGGCATTCTAGGATTGATATGCATCACTGTTAGATGTGCCTCCGGTGGTATAATCACAATTTCCACCATGTAGCCAAATGCACTTCGAAGAGAGACAAGCAGCAGGCAAGGAGAGGACTGGATGGAGGCTATTTCAACCCTTTTCTGATTACAGGTCTCGGGGGGAACTGGCTGCTGCTTATTCAGCATTTCAGATGTTTGATTTCCGCTCTCCAGTGTTTACTTCTTCCTTTTCCAGTTTTATCTTAACTAATGGGAAAATAAGGAAAATAGGAGAACAGGGCAGAAAGAATATGAACCCTGAACCTCCACCCCAGAATGGGTAGGCAGCCTTCGTTGTTGCATTCATCAGATTTTGTTTGCTTGACTTTTATGTTTTGTGGCTGTTGAATGTGTATGTATGCAATCAATGATGAAGAAAAGTGAGTGAGCAAGACAGACTGTCTTTCACAGGAACCACTTATCATCATTTGTGGAAGACTGTATCTTGCTTTTATCATGCTAAATGTGAAAGTTCAAAAAGCTACCCTTCTCCTGTGCCTGGATAATAATCTAGCCTGAGCAAAGTGCCACATTTAAGTAGACACAAGAAGAACAAGATCCTTCTTTGTCCAAAACTGTGTTCCAAAATGCCTCATATTTATATATATCGACAAAGCTTTTGCAGTTTTGCCGGTGTAAACCAGTGTTATTTATTGACCTTTGGCAATATGCAGCGCAAATTCTAAAAGGAATTGACTTATGACATAGCTGAAATACAAGATCAATTCAAAGAATTACTTATTGGGTCTAGAGGGAATGTACCCTTCTTGACCAGTAAGCTATGGCCCATACTAGCAGGGGTGCTACAGAGATCATTTGCTTCAAATGGGCACAGAAAGGAAACCCAGTACACCACAGATGTGATCACTAAAATTCAAAATTCACAGGTGAGAGGAAGGAAAGAGACAGCAGCTGATAGCTGTCATCTGATGTCATTTTAGCAGTACAAAGCCCAGCATCATGATGTCAGCATTTGAGACCATCTGCCCTATTTCCTAGGTGTGGCCTACCTGGGAGAGGTCCATAGGTTATACCAGGTGGGATTCAGTTCACCCAATATTGGTGGACTCAGCAGTGTCAGGTTTGCGGTTGGACTTGATGATCTTAAGGGTCTTTTACAACTTAAATGATTCTATAATTCTATCTTTAGTGTGGACATCTCCGGCTGGGCAAAGCGCTGCAGGTCCCCGTCAGCGGAGACAAATGAGCACTTTTAATGAGTGGTTCTTCTCACCTATTTTGGATGTCTCCTTTAGGACAGGCTGAGCTGCATGGCTGCCACGGCTGTAGCGTAGATCTAGGCTGACGCACCTAGGGGTGGACCTCATCACGGTGGAGGGGTCTGTCCAGTCAGATGAGTCCCCCACCTAATCTAGGGGTCTCTTCTTTTGCCAAGTTGAATGCCTGGAGTCGAAAATTCAAGCAACCTTCCGCCACAAAATAAAATCCTCTTCAATGTTATTCATGTAATTTTCAATATTTCAAATGATCAGTTAGAAAGCTTCTCAGCATAAGCTCAACTGCAATCTGGTTGACTGGGCTGGGAATCTGCCACTAGCTCCATCCCAAAGCAGGTGATACTTCATGTCTGCCAAACCACAAGGTGACAGCTACAGGGACCGTGATGACATTTTGGCCACCAAGCATGACCTAATAAAGTAGAAGAAGCAGGAGGAAGGCTTTCCAGGCACCCCTGTGAGCTCCAGGTCTCACTTAGGAAGTGAGCACCAGCTGATATTCTCCCCAAGGTGGGAAATGGTCAGGTGTCTTCTCAGCTGGACTCACACCTTGCTCCTTACCATTTACATACTAAAATTCAGCTAATGGGCCATGTCATCCCCTCCTGAGCCACTGACTCTCTTTCCCATTCTCTGTATCCAGGGTTAAGGCAGTTTATTAACCTTTCAGAAGGGAGTATTCAGCCAGTCAGATTTTCAGTCCCTTCCCATGAGTCACTTATCTTTGATTGGGTTCAGGTTCTGTTTCTCAAACTTCAGGATTCCACAGACATTTGGTGAAAAAAATCTTCCAGCTGTCACATCCAGTAACGTCTTGGTCAACTCACTGGAAAATTCATTTCTTCTCCATCTAATATCTGCAAAGTTAAAAGTCACAAAGATCTCTCCTCATGATGTCTTTACTGCTTTAGTACTATCGCATAGATCTTTTTCCATATTCAAGCCTGAACTGATAAAATTTTGCTTATGACTGTCGGGTATGCCAAACTCCTGCAGATAAAATGGTAGCAGAGATCACACAGTGAGTATGTCCAGAACAGCCTTAACATCACCTCTAAAATAAGCACAGAGGGATCATCTCCAGCTTCTGCCACCTCTCCGTGTGCCAACCCACTTCACACTAATTGTGGGCTTGTCCATACATAACACCTTTAGTGTATTCCTATAAGAGATAGATTAAAAGTTAGGCTTGTATTCATCACGTTTTCATCAGTATAGCTCTCCCCTATTAGAAGTTGTCACGATTTGTCTAGACATGTACAATCACACAGCATCCAAAGGATTAAAGATACCTTGGGTATTTTGGATCCTGCAACGTGGCTATGGGCCAGATTCTCTGCAACTATTGCTCCCCTGAAGACCTGGTGTAGGTGCAGCTCTGATGGCAGTGGGGAAGATGAGGGTGAGAACATCCTTCTGGGTCTGACATGTCTAAAATGCAGATATTTAAGCCTGAGCTTTTCGCTCCAGTCTCCTTCTATAGTCAATACAGACAAATGGGGACATCCAGAGGGTAATTCGCCTCACCCTAAAATAAGAGTCTAAGGTCAGTCTGAACAGGGTCTTTTGGAAGGGCTTATTTACAGATAGAGGCACCCCAGCAGGAGGAAGTCAGATGTGGTCATCTGACTTTTAGATGCCTAAAATTAAAAGATACAATTCTCACTTTGCATCTCCTCCCGGTCTCTTCCCACCATGTCACATAAAGGGACCAGACCCTCCGCTTCCATATGGCTGTGTCCCCACACCGCAGGGCTGGGATGGGTGGAGAGGTACCATCCTTCTTCATCTCTGAAGGGAACATCAGACTCTTTTCCACTCCCTGTACTTGGGGCTAAGGAAGTGATGCACATCTCTGTGCTGAGGATGGGTGGGTGCTCAGCTACAGCAAGAGAAGCACAAACTGAAGGTTAATGTGAAGCAAATGACATTCCTGGCAAATCTGAGCCTGATTATCCCACTGGATCGCTCCACTAAAGCAACTGGGACTTCACAAGTTAAGGCCACGTGTGTTTAGGTTACCTCCAGAGCCCTCACTCACAGAACATATGATTAAATCCAGTGTTTCCTAGAGACCTTGGGGCAGGGGGGGGGGGTGTTCTACCTTCCCTCAGGAATAGGTTTATAAGATCATCTCAGTTGCATAAGAAGCTGATCTTGGCTGAATCACACTGAAGGGAGAGTTGTTTCCTACTGCACGATTACAACGGTGGCAAGCCTGAATCCCTCGCCGTGCAGTGAGATGATTTCAGCCGGAGCTGGACTCATTACAGAGTCAGAGCGACTCCTGCGCTCTGCGTTCATTTATGCTCAGAGGCATTCACTAAAAGTTCATCTCTTTTCCCAGTACCAGGAAAATCACTTCACTTGTCAGCAAGACAGGGCCTTTTTGATCAACCCGAAACAGGGTGTCTTACAGTAAATACCTTGCTGCCTGCAGCAAGGTGCAATCTGCACTATTTTCCAGGCATGATTTGCTTTGTTTTCCACCCTCAGGTTCTTTCTTTCACAAAACAGCACTGCAGACTGGGACAATTCACACTCTGTTGGAGCCCACTAGATAAGTTTTCAGCCCCTGTGAGTCTTTCCACATTTTTTTTTTTTTTAATCTTCAGAAAGGAATGACAGCCTAAGAGAATAACCTTTGCTGGACAGCTTTTCGTTTGTGTTTGTCCCTAGGTGTGCTCTAGGCACACCTGTGTGTAGGTGGTGGAAATGTCAGCAGTCAGATCTTGATCTCAGTCCCACACCTGGGAAGCAGACCTGCCCACATCGTACCGGGACTTGGAACATTTGTTCTTTGGAATGGAGAAGAAAGGTGGAGAAGAACAGGTGATACCAACCTATGATACACCCATGTTACTGTGTTGTTCTCCTAAATGAGCAATTTCAAAAGAAAAGGAAAAGAACCATTCTTAAAGAGTTCAGATGTTTTGATGACATTTTTGAAAGAAACTATTTCCACCCACACAAGCTTTTCATTTTGAAAATTTCCCTAATTGCTCTATTGTTATCTTAATGCTCAAACTTTGATCAGAGCACTTTGATTCAAATGAAATGTTTTATTCTTAGAGTTGCCAGTAGCTCAAAACATTGCTTTCCCTAATCACTCTAATTGCAGAGGCAGGGCAATTTGCCTGCTTAGTGCAGGAGGTATCAAATGGCCCAGGAGTCAGAGCTGAGGCACACAGGTCACTACGACTTCCTGACCAGGATAAAAGCAGCATGAAATTCTGTAAAGATTGCTCTTGTGAGACAGGCAATGGAGATGGACATGAGAACTAGGGTTCAATTCCAGCTCCTCCCTTAGGCTTCCTGGATGGCATCCATCTCAGTAGGCTTAGATGCCTCTATCTGAGCTCCTCACCAATGTGAAATCAGTCAAGGGGGCAATTCACCTCATCCTAAAGACAGCGTATAAATAGATTAAACATCTTGCTCCCTAGAAGTATCAACTTCTTCCCTTAAATCTAAAATCAGAGCCCAGGGAGATAATTTAGTTGCCTAAAAGCAGGCTTCTAGGGCCATTCGAGACCCACAGGGGTCTCCCAATGTGCGTCTAGCTGCCACTTCAGAAGATCTTGAATACCTTGTAGGTCCTGCCAGCCCCATACAGACATCTCAGGTACCCCAGGCCATGTAAAAAGGCACTAAACACATGTGTTTAGTCAACTGAATAGAGCTGATCACAAACTTCAAGAGATAAACAATAATTCCCTTAGGAGTTTTTACTCTAGTAAGTGAATCATCCTCACCATTAATATTTTTCTCCTTGCTGTGTTGTGTTCTTATGTAGATTAAAGAGCTCATTAACATCCAATATTTTCCTCTCAGTGATGTACTTTTAAAGACAGCAATCAATCCCCCTATTGACTGCAGCAGGGTAGATAGTGTTTGTGAGGTCTTTCTGTAAGATCTATTTTCCAGTTCTGAAGTAATTTCCATGGGTGGCAGAAATAGGCAAAGTAGGGCAAAAATAATCTTTGAATGGAAACTGGTTCTTAAAGAGAATTAATTCCCAGTCAATGCACATAATTCACAGGACCCAGAATTGCAAGTGTACAATAAAGTCTTCTTAAAAACCAATTTCCACTTATTCATAGCATCATTTCTAGCACTGAATGTCATTCTTCAATTCAGGAATGGATCTTTTTCCATTCAGTGAAAGGAGTTTCCTCTTACCTCACATCTGCTCTTAGCTATCACGAGGCAAACAATCAAGGTGAGCTCTCTGAAGGAGTTTCTAGTGCCTTCTGCATTGAGCAAAACTGTTAACACACGAACTCCTGAGTTCCCTTGATGCCAAGGGCACTGGGGAAAGGGAGCTCTGCTAAACAAGCCAAATAGTTGAAGGGAAAGTCATTTGTTAAGTCACCCGTACTGTTGACTTTTATTACCATGCTATCAACCTCTACAGCTTTCAACAGGAGGAACAGAGACTTTTATTACAGGCGTCAGCTAATGGAGGGAAGTAATTATGTTAATGAACAAGACAAACAGAGATTTGTGAGGCAGAGTCAGGGGAATTAGCTCATGCAACACATCAGAGCACATTTTAGCAGGGCACAGGTGACAAATGTCCTCGTGACTGACGAAGGAGGGAACTGAACCAGCAGTCTCAGGGACACTCAGGGACACTCAGGAACAGAGGTGCAAGCAGTTATTGCTGCTCTGAAAGGGAAAAAAAAAAAGAAAAAAGAAAAAAGAAAAAGAAAGAAAACGAAAAGATAAGGATTGTAGAGTACCTGGCCAAGGACCTGTACAACATGTGTAGTCCGTGGGTCCAACCTCTAAATTTTATCTGAAGGTCATAAACCTACTATTATATGGCTGAATCCCACCCAACTGCCTAAAAAACATTATCAGAGAACAAACTACCCTCTGGAAGTATCTGCTTCTCTTGACTGATGTAGAAACAGCCTGGATGACTAATTTAAAATTAGCAGCTATCTTTTAAACATCTGATGTTAGATGAAATGTATTCTTCCCCTGTTGTTTCAGTAGGAAAAATAGGACGGGCAGAGAAAAGGATTACCCTGTTATAGAGGCTACTTGGACTGCCTCAGCTTAGGAGTATGAGTACCTTACTGATTTTCTAACTGACTTTTTTTGTGTTTGTTTTTGTTTTAATGAAACAGTAAAGACTTAGCTTCAGAATCTATGCTCAGTAAAGTCTTCCCTCATCAGACAGCTCTTCCCTCTCCTGCCTGTTTGCAGAAGAAGGACCGATGAAACCACTTTTTTCCAGAGCAGATGCATTTCAGCAGTCCCCTGCTCCCCTTCTTTGTCAAGAGCTTCCCCACAAACGGGAACCAGAGGAAGCTGAAAATCATCTTTTTCCCAGCCTAACCCTCCACAGCAGGCACCACATCAACTCCAGCTGCTCAAGCTGCTAATTGCACGGGAGGAGGACTCTGTGCAATCCCTTGCACTTGCCTCCTGCCAGCCTGTGCCACCCACACAGAGCCGACAGAGCAGCCCACGATGGTCCTGCTGCCCCCACAGCTCCCCAGCATCCACATCAGGCTGTCAGTGTCATAACAGCCTGCTTTCCCCGCACTGGGACTTGCTTGGCTGAAGGGGGTCTGCATATCATGGGGCTTTGATGAACAGTGCATCTCTCTCTTGTTTTCTTTTGTAGAGGATACTTTCAGGCTGTACTGGACACTTCTGGCAAAACACACTGCCTGGGGGCACTTAAAAGACAAGCAAGGAATTAGTCATGGTGAAGTTTTTGAAATGTACAAAAACTGTTCTTCTGGTGGACTAAAAGTTACACACTTGGTCTATTTTTAATGCAGCTGGCAGTATATCAGCATGAATATAAATACAATATTTTAACAGGTGACAAGTTATGGAACAAGCTATCAGTCCCCGGTTAATTGATGAGTTCTTGGCTTTTGTCCATGCGAGTTGTCTTAACCTCTTTCCTCGCTTCATATTTGCTCCCTGCTGAAAGCTCACCTGTGACAAGTCACCAAAGGTTGCGCTGTTCAGATCACTGCAATTAAAGCTATTAAACACCCTTAGGGCCAGAGGAATGCAGGAGTAAACATGTCAACATAACTCATTCTTATAAGCCTTAATGATGGTAGCATGATTGAGATGAATCATTTTAAATCCGGAAGTGCAAATCTGAATGTCACTCCACTCCTACACCTTAGACTGTTGACTGAGGTGTAAGCAAATATTTGACCCATGGGTTGGGAAAGACTCAAAAATCATTCTAGATGCATGGTGCCACTGGACAACGCTGGTTACAGACGCATACATGTCTTAACCAAGCTGGCACCTGGGATTGGGACAGGCTTTAGACCCATTTCGGTAAAGAAAACAGAATAGACTATATTGCTATGATGTTCTGCCTTGGCCATCCTCTGCTCACCTAGAGGCTGGATGCCCCTAGGAGCTGGACTGTCTTACCAGAGCACTGAGCTTGGGTGAGGCATCTTAGAAATCGCTAACAATCACATCCCCGGATACCAAACAAGGAGTTGACGCTAAACACCAGGCCATAGGTACGTAATGGTTTGGAAAGACGGCCACTACTAATAGACTGGGAGAGATGAAAGGAATAGGTTGCCTTCCTGCTAGCTCATCAGCCTTTGCTTCAGGTGCTATGAAGCTGTCATGTTTAAGAAAACATCACCTACTAATCCAAGTGGTTTTACAGGTGCAAAATGATATGTGAGGACCTGGTTTAAAGTTCATGTGTCCCACTCTTCCTGGATGGAGGAGGAGATTCCCCTGCACAGCTCCACATGGTGCTGGGGGAAGGTCTTCACAGGGTGAGGGCAGTCTAACCAGACATTGACAAGGCCAAGACATCACCTGCTGTGTGAAGACCAGCCCTGAGCACAGAGCCTCCTGTGAAGGACACACACGCTTTTTCTTCCTCCTGAGGAGGACCGCGCTATGCAGAGGTCCCTGGCCTCCCTCCCCGCTGGGTTCAGCACACATGAGGATTTGAACGCACCTCCCTGTCATTCCAGAGTCACCCACAAGGACACCCCAAAGCTCAGCATTCACGTCTGGCAAAGAAATTGAGCGTGCCGATGTTGCCGCAGAGAAACAACCTCAAGTCAGGAATGACCTGACACCAAGCAGGCCAGCTTCTACCTCAATGATAAATCCTCCTCGTTTGGCAGGATGGATGGGAGCTCTGATTTCCTGGACTAATACTAGCAGTGAAAAATCAATTACACTGAGGTGTTTTAAACTTATCAAGCAAATGCATTAGGAGGTACGTGCTGTCTGGACTTACACACAGGCAGGCAGCTGAAGGAAAAAGAAAAAGGGTTTGCAGAGCTTGCTCGTGATGGATTTCAAACATATATTCAGAACTGAAATGAGGGATATATTAGTGTTCACTCTCCAGAGAATAACAGCAAGGGGTGAATACCTGAGGAGAGCTTTGGATACATCTTGGCTTTTCAGGTTAAATAAGGAATCCAGACTAATTAAAGGAATTGAAAATTATGTGCTTCTTGGGGTTATTCATTAAGGCAAGAAGTTGACTGTGGCCACAGCAATTTCAACCTGAAAGATGTTTCCCTGTAAGGCACCACAGCATTACCAGCTGCAGGGGTGCTGCTACACTGGCGTGTGTCCTTTTGTCAGGAGTGTGCCCCAAAGCTACAAACTCCTTGCTGAAATCCAGCACAGACTGCCATGGTCATCTAGAAAAAATACAGATGCATTGACACTTGCCTGCAGACCCCGAACGTAGATCCAAGCCTCGCTGATCCAGGCATAAACTGCACAAAGTAACAGACAATTCCTGCTGCAAAAATCTCCTAATCCAAATATAAGACAGAAAAATTGAGAGGAGCCTGTTCTTCTTTTACAGACAGGAAAGTGAAGCACAGATGGAGTGTAGGACTGCCCCAAGATCACCTGGGGAGTCAGTAGCAGAACATGGGAGTAAATCCACATCTCCTGAAATGTGCTGAACTACTGAAATCTTGAACATATCCTTCTTTCCAGACGTGGCACAGACATGAAACATGGGCAGATATCTATGCTTTGAAAATGCAGCTGCACATCAGCTGAGTTTCTCTTAGCATGATGGGGCTTCCCTGACAGAGCAGGGTAGCAGAAGCTCGCGTTGGAGCTCTGCAGTCCAGATGTGGCTTGGAGGCCAGATTTTACTTGTTGGGAAAGAGACTGCATTCAGAGGGGAGGTGAAGGCTGCAATCAATCAGCTTTTAACCGCAGAAACAAGAACATTTTTACAGAAGACAAAATTAAACTCATCCGGAAACTGCGATGTTGTAAGGCAAGATTTTTGCTGTCACACATAAACATAAAATAGATGCTCAAGACTAGAAATGCCATCACTTCATAGATGTAGAGAAAGAATTCAACTACCATTATTTCTGCTTGACTTGTGCTTGACAACACAATTTTCATCCCAATGCTTGTTAATGCCAGCATAAACAGAGGCCAACCACTGACACATACCATCTATGCTAATAAAAATCACAGTTGCTTGGCACACAGAGATCCTTCCGAGAGCTCCTAATAACTGAGAAGCTGCTGCTATTATCACTACAGCCTCTGTAAATGTTAGTCAAAGCACCTCTAAATGGAGGGAGTAAACTGCAAGGGAGCCATATCATCTCGGTTGACTTTATGGCAGCAATAACATTTTGATTTCTAATCCACCATTATTTCCAATGAGAAATTCTCAAAGCAAGAGCTCAGACTCTCTCATTCCTTTGTCACATTGCCCTTTACTTTATGGCAATTCACAGGTGGTCCCATCACCGGGGTATGTGATGGTCCATAGGCTGTTGTGCACTGACCCCTACAACGACCCAGCAGATGAGGGAAATGCCCACTTCCCAGTATGTCTGTAGTTGTTTGCTGCGTCCTGTTCTCTGGCTCTGGGGCTGATAGGTTTACACTCAAATAGCAGAATTTAATGCTTCTGCCCACCCCTCACATCATCACCCTCATGACCCTCCACTCACAACCCTCATCTTCTCAGACCCCCATCTTCTCAATGCCTCCCTGTTGGGGCAGGCCAGCTCTGATTTATAGGTCCCTTTTGCTTCCACCAACTCTGAGAGGCACAGCCTTAAGCACAAGGGTTGACTGGGGCATTTCTTTCTCAATGCAACATCTTTCCTCAATCCTTCAGTTCAACTAAGCCTTTTTCCTCTAGCCTCATGCCCCAGCGAGCATCCTTCCTGCTGATGCTAGCCAGAGGTCCACCTTTGTTCAAGACAGCCTTGTAAGCACTTTGTTACAGGATGAAGGTTACAGAAAGACCAAAGTGATTTTGATGAGAAATACCTGCAGTTACACAGCCTCAGGCTGCATCCTTGACAGATCTAAGAGCTCATTAGCACAGTATTGCATTTATTTATGGAATTTGTAACACACTTCGGGATAAAAGGTGCTATATAAATGAAATATTCCCAGGAATTATTAAAGATAAGGACGATGTAAAAATCAGGACTTTCAGTGGCTTTTTGACTTCATCCCTCATCCCTTTCTCTGCATCCCTGCACTCTGTAACAACTGGGGGCGTGTGGGCAGAGTAATGAAAGATGTTCCAAAGGGCACCAGGGGGAGTGGTTATGTCAATTCAGTTTGTGGAACCTGTTAAAGAAAAATAGTGAAAGTCTCTTTCAAATGGGACTGAGAAGAGAAAAAAAAAATGATTGGAATGTATTATAAAGCCTGGGGAATGCAATGTTTGTACCAGTATAACCAGTGATGGAAGTGGACATGTCTTCTATGGAATTTTGTCCTCCAGAGTCCCATGTTGTGAAAGGTGCCAGTTTGACCAGCATAGTTAGCTTGGTGCATTAGGAAGGGCCAGTGTGATATAAAAATCTACAACAAGCCATCTGAGCCACTGGTTATACCCCTTTCAGTCGTGCAGTATGCTTTCAATACACCAGCACTGTTGCACCAGTATAGCCCCTAGTGTGGGTGCAATTACGGTGGTCTCGTTACACAATTTCTGCTGTATGCCTTGAGCTCCAGTGATGTCCACCCACAATCTCCTTTTACAGAAGGGTCAGTTTGGTGGTCTGAGTCAGTGTGTCTGTTTCCTGCAAAATCAAGCCTGACTCTTACGAGAACAGCGTGCAAGATGCACCTACACAGGCTGGGTTTCCTACATGGTTGGATTTTCCTTCCCAAACTTGCTCTTGTCAGTACAAAGTATTTTTCTCCTATCTGAAAACATCTTTTCTTAGTGAAGACCAGTCTTTGAGAGGAAATTCTCACCAGTGTGTTAGTCACAGTCTTATGCTGTTGTATTTCCTGTGTGCATCTAAGTCCTTTCACAATATTCAGGAAACTCCAGTCAAGAAACCTCTTGGCGCTCCTGGGTCCCAGGCTGCAATGTAGCAGGAGTAACAGAGACCATCGCAGAGGAGGTGTTGGGAAATATAATATGGCCTCAAAACTCAACCAAAGCTGACAAATGGCAGTGAGATGCACTTAAGGTCCTTAAAGTCCTCATAACCTCCTTCACCAAGTTCAAACCTTTACTTTCACAACCCCTCTCTAAAAGCAGTATGGTATTCATTTGACAGATAAAAAACTGAGGTTACATGACCCCTCCAATGAAATAGGATGTTTCTATACTAGTAAACAAATAAAGTCAAGGCACGGGCACTTTCCAGTGATCATCCACACTGTCAGTGTGGTCTGTTGCTCAGTAGAGGTGTTTTCAGAGACTATTTGATGACACACGGGGAACTGCAGGGACAGATCTGGGTTAACCAAAATGAAAGAGAACAGCAAAGACGACGACGTTCACTACAGTGCTGGACAACAGAGTGGAAAGAGAGGAGAAGTGAGCTTCCATGAGTGAAGGGAAGGACAGCCCTGGTCCTTCCCAGAAACATCAGCTTGATGCGTGTGTGTTGTCTCTCTGAAAACACTGAGCAAGCTCACTGCGAGGATACGTTCTGTGTTTCAGGATCGTGGCTTACGAGTACAAGCGCATGACTGTAATAAAAGCTTGAAACACCCCCACACTTATCTGTTTATCTAAGTGTTTTTGTTTCTCACTCTGAGGTAAGCAATATATCCCCAAACGCCTTGCTGGTGTTTCTGGTGGGTCAGCTGCTAGCGCTGTGCAACAGGCAGCTCCCCGGTCACGGAGGTTGCAATGCTCTGAGGAGGGTGAACTGCAGAGGTAAAGACGTAACCAAGACCCAAGCACGGCCATTAGATGACATAATCAGACTATTTCAGAGCAGTCTTCAAGCCACTTCCTCCGGCTGTGTTTCTGACTACAACTTTAAAATATGAAGCAGACATCCTCTTGCGATCGAGAAAAGAGACTGTAACTTTGAAGATGGGGGTGGGGGGGAAGAAATAATCCACTTAAAAGGAAAAAGGCAGCTGACCAGAACTGATGCTGCCGGAGATATGAAGCAGCTTGCAAATGCTGATTGTGCTGACAAAGCTCCCACTTGTCTCGTTGCTCCTAAGACTGATAGAAATCTCAGAGAAACCCACCTGCCCCTTCTCGTGAGGGGCACTGAGGCTGGCCGTGACCTGCATTCAGAAATGACACCTCTCCAGCAGCCCTCTGCAAGGATGCCCCTTGGTTGGTCCCACAGCTTCCAAGTGCAAGAGCTGAGCTCAGCGTTGGGGCTTTCAGGTGCCTGCAGCCTTTATTCACCCCTCCTTGACGTACGTTTTAGCTGGAAGAGATATGGACTGCTTCCAAAAACCATGGTATCGCGGAGACGTGAATCAACACGTCCTGAGTCCTGGGGTCAGGGCCAACCCTCCTCACCATTGCTCCTTCCTGCTGAGGAAACCTCAGTGCTCAGTCCTCCTCCCGAGCATATCAATAGGGACATTTTTCTTCTAATGCTGGAAGGAGGGCTAGCACTGGGAGCAGAAGGAGAAGGCAGCTTCATGCCACAGCCTGCTCCTCTCCTTCCTTGTTCCATGGTGGAAGCAGCCTGGCTTTGGCTTGTACGTGGCAAAACTCCAGAGAACCCTTGACCCTTTGGCCAAGATATCTGCACTGAGCCACACTGGCCCTTGTCCTGCAAACGAAGGGCTGGAGAAACATTGAGCATCTCTCTCCATACCACCACACAGCCATGTGGCTGGAATCCAAGCAACAACATTTCCTTGGGATTAGTGGACAATTCAGAAGAGGCACCACCAGTCCTCTCAGGTCACCTCTAATCCCTGGGAAATGCAGTCTAATATGAGGATAACTAGTGATATCCCAAGCTAAATGAGCTGTGGCTCTTAGGGATTTACTTCTGCACAGAGCACAGCTCAGAAGGAAGCATGCCCCGAAGATACAGGCAGTCAGAGGCCAAAGCCATGGCTGCCGTAGGACAACATCTCACTGTCATCCAACACCGCCACAATCCTGTCCCTTGTCAAATCTCTCTGCACAGTGCAGGTATAAAGGATACCATCCAAAAGCACAGGGAAGAAATATAAAGGATCACCAAGGAGACAACAGATAAAATTTCTGGCACTGGCTCTACGCCACTGCGTCCCTTTATCTCAGTGAAGAAACCTGGCACCAAGCCTTTGTGCTGCTCCTGGTTGTGATGTAGGTCACAAGGTTTTCCAGAAAGTGAAGAAATGAAGATCTATGTCTTGGCCACGGCCATTTAATATCATTAGCAGAGCCCTGCAGAGAGCTGTTCCTCAGCCATTTGCCTTTCTTTGGCATTCCCAACTGTGAAAGCCTAAATCCAGGCTTCACTCCAGGGCTACAAAGCTAGGCAAATCCTCCTCAGCACAAGAGCAGTCTACCCAGTCTCCAGCAAAGTCTGACAGGCTAAATCGTTTTCCAGACCCAAAAACATTGAGGACAATTGCTTTTTCCCTACCAGCAATAAATACCTCCAAGCCATGATACCCTGGACACAAGCTATAAGCTATGTTCAATCAACATGAGGTTTTAGAGGCTCATTCTCCTTATTTTCTCCCTCGCAGGCTGTGTAGAAGTGACAACTTTGGTTTTGCTGAGGGCGTGAAGGGAGCGAGGCCACACACACACTAACCAGCAAGGCACATGCAGCTCCTGTTCAGGCTGGAGTTTGATATAATTCCCTTCCTTCACATACACCATCAATAAATTGCCTATCAGTACCTATCAGATGGGTTTTTGCAGACCATGGTAACAGGGCAAAGAAAAATGACAGTTGTTCTTCATTTAGAGTATAAATAGTTGGACATTTTCAATGTACTTCAGATCTGTGAAATAACTAGATTTCTTTCGGGCTGGTTTTGCTCAAGAGAGCAACAGAAAGACCGAGGGGAGCTTCTGAGTTTCCTCCTAAGTGAAAACACTGCCATTTGTTGTTAGTCACACTCACGGATGAAACTCGGTGCAGTCCCTGGGAAACTCAAGGCCAGCTCTCCCAGCTCATTAAGAGGAATGGATCTGCAGAGATGAACGTGCATCCCGGGAGCTGTATCCCAGCTGATGCAGAGGAAAAACGAGTTTGTTCCAGCTCCCCAGCACCTCCACAGCATCTTGGCTTTTCTTATCAGTGTGTCGCAGACTGGATGTTCGAGAGGTCCCACCTCAGTCAGGATGATGTCAGTAATCACAGGGACATATTGGCAGTCTTGGCCACTTTCTATTTTGCTTGAAAGAGGAAAAAATATGACAAGCGGATGCAAATGGAAACATGGATCTCCCTAAGAATTCATTTACATGGCCCAAAGGTCGCAATTTGTAGCCAGAGGACAGTGATGCAGCTATTTTTAAAAGACTGCCGGGAAAAAAAAAAATTGAGAAGATAACCACAAGGATGATTCATAGACATGAGAAAATTCCTTACAAGACTTAAGAACTGAATCTGTTCAGTTAACAGAAGGAAAAGTTAAAGGACTTTTGACCGAGATGTGTAAATGCCTCATGGGGAGGTAACCCTGGGTACTGGTGGGCTCATTAACAGGACAAAAATTAAAGAGTGGAAACTAAAGCTGAACAAATTTAATCTGGAAATCGGGAACACACAAGGGGAATGGAGCTGGGCTTAGTGAAACAGCTGCAGATGCAGACAGGCAACTACTAAATGAATATGCACAGGTTAGGGGTTAGCTAAATACAATTTAAGCAGAAGTAAGAAGGTGAAAAGCAGCGACCTACTTCATACAGTCCAGAAGTTGCACCAGTACCTCCACTGTACCAGACCTCCCTTTGGCTCACAGAGGACACACCAAAGCACTGGGATCAAACTTTTCTGAAATATTGAGAATCTTTTCATGGTTGCTGGCTTATAAACACATTTCTGTATTTACATCAGGAATAACTTGGTGAACTGCTCCACCATCCATTTATATCCTTCACTGAGTATTCAGCATTCTTCACATAGTCCCCCTGCACCGGGAGGCTTCAGCCTATCCAAATATTTATGTGGGTGTCATCACTAGAGCATCTGAGCATTTACGTTTCTTTAAACAACCTACCCTTTGGTGAAGCAGCTTTGTTCCTGGTCGTGAAGAACATCTACAGCAGGTTGCAAACCGGGCTAGAGCAGTGTGGCTCATGCTATAACAACATAAAATTGGGTTTTTAACGACTCAGGGTAGCTTGCATGCTATTTTATTCCCTTCAAGAGAAACCAGGTCAATTGTGTTTCATGCTGCAGAGGTTGCCTACAAAACAAAAAAAAAAAAAAAAAAGAAACCCGGTGGTGAATATACTTAATGCAGCAGTGCCGCACCCGACTGCATCATTTCCTTATGTCCTTTCTCTGGGGAGAAGCATGATAAACTGGCCCCAGTATTCAACATGTGAACAAATCCCAATTAACCCAGTGGCAACCAGTAAAGTCTGGGCTTTCTCCTGCCACCAGAGCAGCACGGGGACAGTGTTTATCACTGACATGTGCCAGCAACACCACTTCTGCCCACTAACACACACAGACTTCTAGAAGCAATCAGGAAAATGGGGTGATGGCTACAGCTTAGTGTCAGCTTCAGGGCCAGCTAATACAGGCACTGCTAAATCCCTGCTGGGACAAATACTTATTCCAGCCTCTCAAAGGCTGCAGTGCACACAAATATGCACACTCACACACACACCACTGCACTTCTGACTCTTCCTACGGCAGGTCTCTTAAGGGCATCCATCTGCCCTTTCTTTGGGGCAACTCAAGAAAACTGCATCAAATAATGATGGACTTGAGATCTCCCGAGTGCCTGGTGCGATTTGGTGTGACCTCTGTTGCTCCTGCTGCTCCCTGAATGGGTTTTATAACTCTAAGGGAGAAAGACCCAGCCTGGCCCAAGAAGAAACATCCAAGTCTCTGAAAACCAAGAGCCAGGTTTGATACAAGACACCTTGCTATTATACGATGCTCTGGGAGTACCAGGTTAAATGAAATATGGGCAGTTCCTGGGTTCAGACTAGACACAATCAGCACCTTCTCCAGTCGGGGCACCCAGAGTCCGACACTGCCATTTCAACACCTCATCCTCAAGCAACATCTTTTATTCCTCGCAATTCTCCTGTGCCCCATTCACTGGCTGAGTTTGGTCTCGGGATTCAAGTATCATCACCTAGCTCTAAGGGCACTTCACTTTTATACAGAGCAGCTTCAAACGCTGCGATGCAAGCTTGAAACCAGACAGGCTCCTCCAGATGAGAAGGGCTGTTATTTCCTCACCAAGAAATAAAAGCTCTGAGCAGGGGAAGAAAGGGAAAAATGCAGCATGCTGGCACCCAAGACACAAGAGATACACCACTGGATATTTCCTTTTGGATATTTCCTTCTGGATATTTCCTTCTGGATGCTGAGAAGAGCCAGAATTCTCCTCCGAAGGACCAGAAGCTTTTCATATTAAAGCATTTGAACTTTTCAGGTTTTAATTCAATTTCTCATTGTTAAAGGCTTGGGCAAAGATGCAGGACATGCTATAGCAAAACTGGTTGCAGAGGTTTCTTACCCTCCAGTCCAAATGTTGGCTTTTCTTGCAGGCTTCTTGGAGGCAAAGAGTTCCTGCACTGGCGTGACACTTGCTTGATCCCACTGCTGATGCCACCCATCACTGGCTTAGCACAGAAAGCTGAGGTTTCAGCTGAGGCTGGGGTTTTGCAGGAAGAGATGTCAAATGCCATAGATTTGGAGCTCCTAATCCTTGTAAGACTCTGCAGCCCCCCCTCCATGTACTTCATTTAGCAAGACAGTGAAATCTAACCCTGTTGGATATACAGGGCAGATATGGAAAAAAATAAAAGAGGTGAAAAGCAACAAAAATACTAACTGTTGCATTGAAATAGGATTAGTGGTAAAAAGGAGGGTGTTCAGGCTCTAGTCCCTCACTACTGGCACTGAGGAGGACATTAGCCTTTCAATACTTAAAGGGGGCTTATAAGAAAGATGGGGACAGACTTTTGAATAGTAGCTATAGGATGAGGGGTAATGGTTTTAAACAAAAAGAGGGGAGATTCAGACTAGATATAAGGAAGAAAATGAGGGTGGTGAAACACCAGAACGGGTTGCCCAGAGAGGTGGTAGATGCCCCATCCCTGGAAACATTCAAGGTCAGGTTGGACGGGGCTCTGAGCAACCCGATCTAGTTGAAGATGTCCCTGCTCATTGCAGGGGGGTTGGACTAGGTGACCTTGAAAGGTGCCTTCCAACCCAAACCATTCTATGATTCTATGACAAATGTTATACGCTGCAAGACAAAGTTCCCGCAGGGTGTTCATGGTATCCAGCAGGTCTCTTTGGCTGGTGATGTGACACCAAGAGGCCAGTGAAGACAAGACTTACCATTTTCCAAACCAGCCCGTCACAGTCAATTAAAGCCATAGAAAGCAAAGCAGCACTGAGATTTTTGTGTGTGGCTGTTTGCTTATTCTGAGTTAGATTTTTCCCCCCTTCCCGTTCCTCTCAAACTCTTGGGTTTTCACACATCAGCCCTTAAGAGACCTCAACCAAGGAAGGTTTTGTTCCCACGATGAAGCCACCATGGCCCTGCCTGGTTCACACACCTCCTTTTATCTCGCTCCAGCGGTGCCTCCCACCCCTTTCCACCCTCATTCCCCCCCTGTGTGAGCAGCGCCGGTGAGAAAATCTGCAGAGCTTCATCTCTTTGCTCTTCTCCCTCTCCTCCCCCTGTAATTCCCCTTCCAAAAGCCTGAGTTTTTTGTCCTCCCCATGGGATCCCCACTGCCCTCCTCAAAAGTAGGGGAGCAGTGACTCGGTTTGCCGATCTGCTCGCCCTTCCCCAGCTCTCCCTCTTTCATACACAGGCAGCGTCACCCTCCCCTAGCTGTTTTTCATTTATTTGAGCAGCTGACAAAGGAATATTTCCTTCATGAGAAGTTTAAGGAATTTTCTGATTTTTCTGGCCTGAAACTCTGTGGATTGTGTCTGTTCTGCTTCCTCCATCACCACCTAATGGCATGCAAGAAAACAGCATTCAGATCCCACTAAATTCTGTATAACTGCTGTTACAAGAGCAGGTTCCCGCAGAGGCACCTACAGGACTTTGTGTGCAGCTCTGTCCCTGCAGATTTGCTCAAGGGACCAGCACCCGTGCACGTATCCCTGCCAGAACAGCCAAAATTAGTCCTGCCTCAGCAGTCCACAGACAGGGCTGACTTTCCCAGGGAAACAAATCAGACACTAAAAAATTATTGTTTCCATTTTACTGTAGGGAACAGAGACCCAGAAGGGCAAAATGATCAAAGGGTGGGGGCAGTGCAGCACAGGGAATTAACTTAGCTCCATCATCGTTGCAGAAGCATACAGAGCTCCTTCCTTGCTCCGTGTGTGTGTGTAGGTACCTGCTTACACTGATGTTCAGTGCCAGTCCAGGACTGCTGAGGTACAGCCAAGTCCTTCCAAAGAGATTTGTACAGACATTAAATGGCACTGGGCAAGGACCTTCTGCCTCCCCCTTACACCAAGGCAAAGCCACCAGTCTTCTTCTTGTAGAGGTCTTCACCTTGTGCCTCTGGGGAGGATCACAAGGAGTCATTTTATCTGCCCTCATTTACCTGCCCATGAGCAAGGCTTGAGCTTGACCGTGAGCTGCTTGACCTTTTTTTTTCCCCAAAAATATTCCTCCCCTTTGCATTGCTTCTAGCCACGCTCCAAATGTCCTACTCAAAAAACATTCAAAATATAATTTTCCTGACATATTCCTGCAGACAGATGTGATGCTATATGGTTTATGTGGTTTCCAACATGCAAAACATCCGTAAATACTGCACTTACGTTCAGCAGGGATTTTTGGTGCCAGGACGTATTTAGTGCTCTAAGACAATTCTTTAATGAGAAACTTAAGTGCAAGTTTAACACCAAGAAGCCTGCCTATGTTAGCAATGAAACCATAATCAAGAAGAGACACTGTGAGGTTTATTTCCAGAGGGGACAGTACTTGTGTCATTGAGAAATACAAAGCCAGAAGTTATCTATCTTGGCTGTTTCTCCCTGCAAAAAAGCATAGGAATGAATTTTTTAGCAAAGAAAGTTAAGCCTAACTCAGGGGTGACCCATCTCTCTTACCAAAACACCAAAGCTGTAGGCGGACAAGGCTGTGTCCAGGCACTCTTGACCATTGACTCCCTCTAACCCAACACAACCACACACCTTGCCCCGAAAGGTGGATATTTGTCTCCCTGTTTTGGGTGTCAGCCCGTGCCGGGCCAGTCACCAGCTGTCTGGACAGCAGCACTTTGCTGGGTTGCTCCTCAGCATCCCTAAACAGAAACCATCCTCTGGCAGGCACAAGGAGAGCCATGCCTGCCTGATGGGCAGCTCAGATTTGCTCTTTTGGGAGGTAAAGAAACACTGTCTTCCTCCCCAACATGCACAGCAGTTAATTAGAGCATCTCCCCTCCAGAGATCATCCAGGCTTTTAAGCATTTCCCCAGATTAAAAACAAAAACGTCGCTTGGCACTGACAGGCACAATAAAAAGAGATGGTGACAGGTCTGCCAGAGCTGAAAGCCACTGGCAACATAAGGAAAAAAATCAGGCTATGTGGCGTGTCAAGGATGTCTTGTCCCTTGAAGGGCAAAACACAGGGAGAGAGCTTGTTTTGCTACAGCTAAGCCTCATCCCAGGCCTCCGAAGAGGGAAATTATCCGTCCTCAAGAGCCCAACTCCATTACACACGAGCAATGGAAATACAGTGTACTGCTCCACCGCCCTCCGGTCCCAATAAGGTGTCATGATCTCAGAGATGCTGGAAGGGGAATGGAAGGAAAGAGTCATGAGAAGGAATCAGGGCTCCTAGTTTGGGGCACAGTGGTAGGGTAGAGGAATTGGGGGCACAAGGGTGGCATCCTGAACTCAAATGTGACTTGAACCACCTCTTTTCTGGTGTCCACGTTGCTCAGGGTGTTGCCAATGACATCTCCCTGGGTAAAAGGGGGTAAAGACAGACCGTGGAGATTTGGTCTACTACTAGGTAGCTCAAGGGCCAGCCCAACAAAGCTGTTTATCTTTCCACCTCCACTGCTGCACAAACCTGTGTCTGTGGCTTCTCACCCGTGCCTCGGTTTCGCCTGTTTGAAACTCATGGTGTTGATCGTGGCTGTAGAAAGGTCCTGATGAAAGTGAAACATGGTGATGAGTGCTGTTAGCACTGGGGTCATTACCCTCCCATCACAATTCTGCTCCGTTCAGGGTCCCCAGCTGATGATGATGCTACAGGAGGAAGAAACCAGCAATGTTTGGGGACACATGTACCTTCATTCAACACTCCTTCAAGGGAAAGCACCTGCTTTTACTCCATCCTCTCTACATCTCCAGCAAGAGAAACCTTATTTTATTTTGTTTATTCATCAAAAATAATTACGGCACTTTGCATCATGCTCGTTAATGCAGAGGGGTCTGTTCCACCACCCACAAACAGGGTTAAATTTGCTTTCTCCTAACACCCAATTTCACAGTTCTTGTTGCCCTTTCATAAGGACCTTGAATTACAAGTCGCTGTGCTTCACAGGCAGGGAAGAAGCAGGTTTTCCCTGTTCGGTCATGTCTGATGTGAGTATTTGCTCCTCACTTGTTAGGAATGCAGAAGGAAAACAAGCAACACATTTACCTTGGTCAAACAAAACCTAGTCCGGTTGTCCCCTGCCACTACAGAGCAAAGAGAAGGGAAAGTACCAGCACCCTGATGCCCTTTATATTCACTTTGTACAGACATAACCGATAGTGAACATACAAGGGCAATCCAGTGTGTTCTGTTTGATAATGGCATACAAGTTTCTGGCACCTCAGGACCCTTTATTCTTGAGCTCAGCTCTGCAGCATTGAAGTGTAAATTTACACCCCCATTACCAAAAGTTGCATGGGGCTGGTGGAGCCCCTGGTATAATTTAAGCTAGTTTATAGGCTGGTTTGGTTTTTAGCTGTCTGCAAAGCTCCCCAAGGGGCTGCTGGGGCTGGAGCGGGGTTGGAGTTCAGCATATCCCTAACAGCCAGGCTTGGGGATGAGAAACAGATGTTGTGATGGATGAGGCGAGGATTTTATCTGGCAGCTCCTGTTCTCCCCAATGACACAGGGATCCTCACACCAGCTTTGAGAGTCCTAGTCCACCCACGGCTAAGCCAGCCTTACATGTAAAATCCAGCTGAGCATACATTGCTATCCCCTTCCTCAACATAAACCTTCTGAACCTTGATCCTAGGGCAGGCTGTGCTTTCCTAAATCCAACATCAGGAGGCACACAGAAGGTGTCCCACTCAAGTTTCCTTGCTCCTCTTTCTCATTCATTTCTGAGGGGGCAAAGGGACTGGTTTTATTGTTGGGATAACTATTGATAGCTATTCCTGTTAACCTCTAGAGATAAAGCCCTTTCTGGAACACAGCTTTAACATAAGCCCTCTGGTCCCAAGTAATAAAACTGGATAATATTTTTCCCATGCAGAAGTTCAGTTTTCATAACCAACATTTTCATTTTCCCTATCTCTATTGCCACTGTCTTCATATACTTGCACAACCTTCCTGACATCTAGGACTGGATTCAGAGGTCAGCTTTAACCTTGGCTTGATCATGACCTGCCACACTCTTCCCTAGGATTTCCTTCCCTTCTGGACAAAGACAAGTAGGCAGCCCAAGTGGATCACTCTCAAACAGCTCCAACCACAAATACTGAGCAGCTAAATCCTGCCTCTAGCTCACATGCAGACACTTTCACTTGCACATCTAAATGAAGCTGTCTCAATCTGCCAAGTGGCTCCCACCTTTAAAGTGGCTTCAGTTGCTTTCATGCAGATGGAAACTGTTTTGGACCTCCAAGATATTCCTCCTGGCCTCCAGCTGCCTTTTCAGAAGGATGTTGGTCTCCTGTAAAGCCTGTGTCACACCTGCCAGTCCCATGTGAATGTCTTTGATACCATCTCAAATGGTATTTGGCAGCTATGTATAGGCAATTGAATCACACCTGAGATTTGCAGCATAAGGAAGCTGAAGTATGTGCCACTGGTGTCTGTTTCTCTCTTGTAAAAGAAGTCCATGGTGACTGGTTTAGACTTGAAGTTTAATTTTTACATGTTAGGTAAGATTAATCCCTCTCCTGCTGAGGATGCTGGGGTTATTTAGCCTCAGTAAGAGAAAGCTGTGGGGAATCTTGTTAATGTGTACAAATACCTGATGTGGGGGGAGGAAAGAAGGTAGAGCCAGACTCTTCTCGGTGGTTCCCATTGACAGGACAAGAGGCAATAGGCACAAACCAAAATATGGGAAATTCCACTTAAACATGAGAAAAAACCTTTTCACTGTGAGAGTGGTCAAACCCTGGAGCAGGCTGCCCAGAGAGGTTGTGGAGTTTCCATCCCTGGAGCTGTTCAAAACCTGAGAGTGCACAGCCTGCTCTCGTTGACCCTGGCTTCAGCAGGGAGGGTCCAGACATCCCTCCCAGTCCAGCTATCCTGTGACTCTGCGCATCCCAGTCATTCCTAGGGCATGGCCAGAGATCTCAGGCAAGTGTCCAAAGTCTTTCAACTCTATCTGACATAATTTCTGATGAAGAAAGAGGCCAGAGTCAGACAAATAAAGCATAAGGCAAGTCCTAGCTTAAGAACATCTCAGTGCCTCATTGACAGTCTACTTAACTAAAAAAAACAGAGTGCTCTGAAGCCCTCTGTGGTCATCCTTATTCATCAGGTCTTCTCTGCCCACTGCTAATGATGAAGCAAAGAACATGACTAAAGAGAATGTGAGCAGCAGACCAGAAGCTGTGAGAAACCCAAAACTTTTGTGCAGTTGGGTAAGATTAAGAAAAGGCATGATAGATAGAAAGGTGTTTATTCAACTCTCTTCTCCAAGTCTCAAACAATATTCAGTGCTAGACACAAACTTTCTTCTGGATGGTGCATGAGACTTCATGCATGTTCTTCTGGAACAGCATGAGACTGCTCACAATGTCGCTGTCCTAGAGCGTAGTACCCTTAGGCCCTCATGTCCTTGTGTCGGAGCTTCTTTAACAACTACATCCTTACTACGCTCTGTGAGTCTACAAAACCATTCCTACAGGTGGGAAGCCAAAGCAAGGAAAGGCTAAACAACTTGTGGAGGAAACTCACAAAGTCTATAGCAGGACAAGGAATTAATCCCAGGTCTCCTGACTTTTTTTAAAGTTCACCTTCTTTTGTACACCTCTTAGATACAGGACTTCTCTCTGATCCTCTCCCCCCTTCCTCCATGGAGAAACGACTGAATAGGCCAGTGCTGATATCAGCAGAGCAATGGCTTTGCCCAGCTGCACACAGCAGGAGACTTTGTCCCCGCTAAAAAACATACAGAAAAATTTTTGATTACAGGAGGCTTTATCAAAGCTCTTTCCCATGTTCAGAGCACAAAGCAAGGAGGAGAATTCAACCCCGGGGACCAAGGATCAGCTGATTACACCAGACTTTCTCTCTGCTGGGCTCCTGTGCTCTGGTCAAAGGGCTGAGATGTGGATCGTGGTGTCTGACTTGAGCAGCTCTTTCCTCAAAGTGACATGGTGCCTCAAGCCAACAAGCAACTCCCAGCAGAAGGACCTTCCAGAGAGCAGGAGGGAGGTGGTGCTGGCTCTGCCACTGCTTTGATCACCCTTTCCTACTGGCTTGCCTTCCTTTGGGTTGTTTTTAGCTGTCTTTGATGTTAGAAGGAAGGGCGGGTGCAAGACTCGGTGATGCTCAAAGATGTACTGATCGCCCTGAGCACTGGAGACTGAAACATGATGGGGAAGGACATCAAGAAGCCACTTGTCCACCTTCTGCTTCAAGGCTTTGTTAGTTCTACCTAAACCATCCTGATAATGTTTAATGTATCTGATAATGTGTTTGTAACCTTCTTCCTCCAGGGATGGAAGTCCTTCCCCAAAATCCCTTCATGTTTTGAACTACACTCACCATCAGGAAGCTTTCCTAACATTTAACTAAAATTCCTCTGCTGTAGCATAAACCTACAATTTCTATCCTTTTCCCTTCGGATATGGAAAAGAGTTTATTCCCTTCACTTATAGCTCCCTATTACCTTCTTGAAGACAATAACGTCCCCTCAGTTCTCTCTCCCAGCACTGAACAAGTCCATTTCTTCTATATGGCAATAGGTCACACAGTGCTCTGACACTCTTATTTCCACCAGATCTCAAAAACTGTCCTTCATCTTATTAGACCTCATTCGCAGGACCTTTCCTTGTCTCCCCCGTTCCTTAAATAGCTATTCCTTGGCCGCTCTAACCTTGTGAATCCTCAGGATGCACAATGACCTTCTCCAGGGACGCGGAGTAGGAGAACAAAAAGACATTTTTCAGAGGTTTTAAACACCAAATACTTTTTGCTTCAGCTATCATGAGCAGTATCACTGAAAAAGTAATTTCACAAATCCAGGAGAATCTGGGAGTACTTCAATCATCCTTATAGTATAAATCTACAGAGCTCAGGGATCCGAAGGGAATGATTTATTGCGAGGTTAGCCAGTTTTATATGATGAGAGATATCCCTCAAAGTCAAGGGCTTGTCAGTTGTTTGGATATGGTGTCTTTGTCACCTTTGAGTGGGACTTCTAGAGCTACACCCACACTAGTGAATTAAAGAGCACCGGAGAAAGTTTCCAAGCACTGAAACTTGTCTGTACCATTGACGGCTACAAGTGCCCCTGGCAGGGATTTGGCCAAGGCCAGACGCTTCCCGGGCACAGTTCAAGACCAATCCCAAGGTACAGGATGTATAAGCAATGATTCATAGGCAATCAATTTTTTTTTCCTCAGGGCCGGCTCCCTCAGTCTGCATCCACACTACAGAGCAACCGGTCCTGAGTTTTCTGTGGCCCAAAAATATGATTATTATTTTTGTATGTTTCTTTAGTTCAATTCATATAAAGTAAAGCAGTGGGCTGTGCTGCAGCCCAGCAGAGTGGAGTTTGCGTGACTTGAAGGTAAGGGGTTGAGGTGCACCCCAGCCCTGGGGTGGGATGCAAGGACATGAAAGGGTGTTGGAGGGTCTAAGTCTGCTCGGGTAGCACTGGAAGACAGTGCAGGGAGAGAGAGACTATGGTGGAAAATAGCCACTGCAGTGAATTATTCCCAAAATCATGCCTTGGTCTTGGAAAGGCATAGCTGGAGGTGTCCAAAGCACAACCCAAGAGTGACCAAGCAATTAAGAAGTGAGGACAACCCAGCCTCTGGCACTTGAGCTCAACCCCTGGTCCTTTTATTTTGCTGTCTGGAAGCACCATTTTGTTTACCATGACAGAAAGTTTTTACAGATCAACTCATCTCACTGTTTCCTTTTAATATAGCAATCTCGCTCCTGGGTTCCCACCCACACCCATGGTACACACATACTTGCACATGCCTCTTGCACACACGGCCACCCACATACCAGCTTCAGTAAGGAAAAAGCAAACACACCCGAACAAATATGTGCCCAAGCACCCTCTTGGTCCACCCAAGAAACGTGAAGTTGCTGAGTTGACCTCTGTTGCCAGCTTCCCGGTTTGATCAGATCACCCCCGTTTAGCTCTCTCCACTGAGACCTCATCCATTAGCTCATTGAATTGCAGCATTTCTGAATCCATGTGAGTTCATCAATTTCTAAGGAGTCGCTCTGAATTTACGCTGGTCAAACAGATCGGAATGAGTTGGCAGTTTTGTTAAATGTTCTCCTCTCAAATCAACACTTAATAGGTGAGAGGGACGCTTCAAACCAAATACAATTTCTCCAGAATGGAAGATACTTCATTACAACAGGACTGTCTGCTTTGTTTCTTATGGCCAATTTGCAGTCTTTTAAAATGATAATAGATATAACTTAAATCAAAACAAAGCAAATATCCCATGCGAACAATAATGGAGTAGTGCTCTTGGCAAACATCCCTTTGGGAAGATAAATGGGTTTCATTGCTATTTTTAAAGGATTCATCCAAGTTCTAGAGGTAAAACTTGTAGTTCGAAAGAAAAAATCACCTTCTCTAAGGGGGACATGGACCTGGACAACCTGCTCTAGGAGGCCCTGCTTGAGCAGGGGAGGTTGGACTAGGTGACCTCCAGAGGTCCCTTCCATCCCCAACCATTCTGTGACTCTGTGACATCTCCCAGTACAAACCCAGAGAAGCAAAGAATTACCATATCATAAGATACATCTTCACACTGCTGGCAGCTCATGAATATGTGTCAGTCTTGCAGTACCTGCAGTTTTTCTAAAGCTTCAGATCTTGAAATTGTGCGAGAATGTAAGTGGGTGCAGACTCAGCAGGCCAAGGCCACTGAAGCTTTATCACCTCCTGTGATTTCTGTTTGGGATAACTGATGGTGTGAGAAGTGGTCCCAGTGTTGCCCAGTCCTTCCATTCAAACCAGGCTGCAGCTGCCTCAAGTGACGTGACTTATAAAATGGCAACTTGATCCTAGTAAAACAAACCCAAAAGTAAAGCCCAACAGTAGCAATAAGAAATAGCTAAAGAAGTAACTTCACTTACAGAGGACAAGGCACGATTGGGCTGGGCTGGCTTTAGGCTGTGGTGACAGACTAGTCTAAAAACCTCGGTATAAAATAGGAAACCAGTTGAATGAAACAGCCCCATTCACCAGATCCCGGAGGAACTGGACAGCATTAACCCCGTTGCCAATCCCACCGGGTGTGTGGGTGCTTAGTGACATCTTTGGAGTGCTTGTGAGAAAGTCTTATATTTTCAGGGAGATGCATTTTTGCGCACAGTGATTTGAGAAAAGAGGGTGAATCGCTGATTGAACTCCTTCTGCTCCAGATGTTCTCCACATTACACAGAGCAATGCAAACTACCAGTTACACCACTAGCCATCATCTGGGTTTGATGTACCTACAAGAGCCGGAGTGTTTTGTTTTGTAAATTGTTGATATTTCCTTTAATAATAACTGTTTGATTTTATCTGTTGACTCCTGGATTGTCTCATCAGTGGTGGCCTCTCAGCATTAACTAATTGCTTTCCTGGATTTCTCAGCAGAAGCCAGACATTGCCAGAGTCATGCCAACAAACAGTATATGAGGATGAGGCCAACACAAGGTCAAAACAAGGCCATGAAGGATGTGGGATTTTTCATGCTGTTACTGCTGTGATGAAGACATTTGAGCAGCAAAGACACTCTCCAGAGCTTTGGGTCCAGAACAAAGTGGGAAATCACTTTTAATGTTATTATGTTATTCTTATTATAATGTTATTAACTTTGGAGGAAATCCAACCTGCTGCAAGACACTTACTGCCATGTACCTGTGAGAAAAACAGGCATTTCTACTTGCACAGAGCAGACTTATCTGGTTATAATATCACTGTTATCTCAACTAAACGATACAGTTGGGTTTGGCTCGGCACAGTAGCTTGTTCTTCCATCCACACCTGTTAGAAGCACAGGCTATGGGAAAAGAGAGCATCTTCACACGCAAAAGCCTTTCGCAGTTGGCTTTGCAGCAGCTCAGCTTGGCATGGGGACAGTGAGCTTGGCTTTGGTTAGAGGAAATGTTCCAGGAGATGATGGCAGGAGCTATTCTGGGAAATTCACACAAGTTTTGGCTGTGGTCCTAAAGGAAGAAGGAAACACAGGGCAGTAGACTCAGTAAGGAAAGGAGCAAAGTTTCACAACATAGAGGTTAGCCTTAAACAGAGTGACAGTTTGGTTTTCCTGGCTGAAGCATAAATGACTAGGATGGATGGAGTGAGAAAAGGCTTGTCCAGCTACTTACCTTCCTGCCACCACACCTGGAACATCACCTGATTTTGCAGAGGGAAAGATCCCTAAAAGAATTGTAATCCTCCAAGACACCAGATGAAGCCATAGGAGTCCCTGGCTGGGGACAGCACGTTGCAGCCTGTCCTCTCTGCGCGTGCAGTCTCTCAGCAATGAAAAGTAGTGGTGCTAGTTTTGAATTACTTTGGTGCTGAGCTGCTGCTGATGGGAAAGTCTCAGTATAGAGACTGTCACAGCCCGTTGCAAAGCTGGCCCCGTTCATCTGGATTTCTCACTTACTGCAGGTGCAAATCCCAGCAGCCCTGTCACTGTAAGTATGTGTCACTGGTTTATCCCAGCTGAGAATCCAGCCCTTTATTTTTAACTTAGATGCATGAAAACAGGAGGGGACCTGAGCTACAACAGTTATAGATAAGTGAAAGGTTAACAGGGCATGCTGGAAAAACAACCAGACTTCAAGAGAGAAGTTTTTCAAATAAACATGACTTCAGGTTGGCTCCAGCCCAACAGAAAAGACAGAGATGAATTAACTTCCCCCAATAAAATCACATGCCCAGCTACTGCCAAGATGTGAATAGGACTGAAGACATTTTCTTGGCTAGAAAGTGCAAGTTTATGTTGGCCATTGCAAGATGATGGACCTGTAAAATATGGACGCACACAACCTCTTCTTCCACACATGCACACAAACACACCCTCTCATGGATATGTATCTCTGTACCTTTACATACCCACACAATGCACATATGTCTGTGCATGCGTGTCTTTGTGTCACCCTGGGCTCCCTCCATACCCCACAGAGGTCTGCTAAATGCAATCCAAGTACAGATCAGCTTGTAATAAAGCAGCCATCCAAGCAGAGAAGATGAACATGTACCTACAAAGTCCTGATGTGGACGGCTACAGGAATCTATATAAAAAGATTTCAATATGCAAAAAAAAAAAAAAAAAAAAAGGGTCAACATCTGTAGGAACAAGCAGAAAACCTCTCACTGTTGGAGCTGCTACTGTCATCGGTGTCCTGGACTTACATACACCATACAGACCACAATTGCCACAAACCAAGTAAAGAATGAAGAATAAAGTTTAAAAATCCCCTCAAATGATTTAAATTGGTCTAGGTAAAATATCCACAACACAGGAGAAGATTCCTGATTTGCCACAGGAATGGAGTGGACATTGTAGGCAACTTATTGCTGCTGTGATCTCTGTGAGCCTGAGCATCGACCAAATCACTGGACATCTGCAATGTTCAAAATGGCACCAGGAACAGGGCACCCCGCCTGAGGGTCGCAAAGGGCTTTGAGGACACAGCGACCGCCTGGACTTTGAAATGTCCCTCCCTTCTGTCCCATTTGGAAAAGCAGCAGTGGTTCCACCTGACTCAGCTGAGATGGCTCCTTTCCCCATCCACTGCCCTGGGACAGAAGACCTGGGATTTCAGTTAGAAATCTTCTCTTGGTGATGTCTTTCAAAGGCCAAACTTTAGAAAAGAGGCGATTTAGGTTCTGATACATGGGGCTCAACTCATTTGCCTAAACACAAGTATCTATTGACACCTGAGCAATGTTGGGACATCTGAGATGTCCACACAGGACTGGAAGACAACCTGCAGGAGACCCAAACCCTCCTGGGCTGGCAGCATGCGACCAAATAGGAAACCCTCAAATGGCATTAGACACTGATATACAGACAACCAAATCTCAGTGTGCCTCCATTAGGGAAAACAAACGCTCAAAGACACAAATTTACATGGCTCTTTACCAGAACCACATTAATATTCAGATGTTTATCACACCACTTATGCCACAAATCATTTCTTTTTAAGCGTTGCTTTTATACGCTATGTAGAAATGTCTTTGCAGAAGAAAACCAGCGATTATGTTAAAACTCTCTTCAAGTAATTCAAGCCTTTATCAGCCCAGTTCCAGTGTCTGCTTGTCTAGGATGCGTACTATCACACTCTGTTTGAATTTTATGAGTCTAATAAGCAACCTTCATACTGACAGGTATTGACTACATTTCTGGATAAAAAGCAATGCATCCACATCGTCAAAGAGCACCCAAGATGCTAGGTGATAGAAAGACTATCAAGCACCTTTTAAATCTAAAATAAGAGAAGTCTCCCTTGCTCTTCAGAGATATACCATCCAGCTCCTTCCCTTCATGTGTTAAACAGGACCAAAGAGGGTAAGCTCATACCTTTTATTAGGCTGACCATCATACCTGAAAAAAAGAGAAACTTCTGAACATACAGTTCCGTCTTCGAACTGAAATCAAACCATAAATATTGAAGCTAAATATAAGATGAGAGGAAATGCTCCGAATCTAATTACGTTGGACACTTAGGCAAGTTGAAAGAAGTAGTTAGCACCTGCAGATCTCAGGTAAGGCTATAAGCTTATTAGTCTTCATGAGACACAAAATGATGGGATGGGGAGGGAGAGAGTAGGAATGTAATTATTTATTTATTNAAATCAATGTCTATTGATTTTTCACATCTAATAGATTTATATATTTTACTTGATAGGCTCATGTTTCAACACATTTTATCGGTCTTCCCTGGGGGCTGAAGATTGAGTGATCAGAGACAAAAGGGTCATGCCTCGAAAAATATTCTCTCGTGGGCACTGGGGGGTTTCTGCCTGTACTATTTTGCCCATCTGGCTCATTCTGGCTGTTTTTTTTCATCTTCACGGGGGCTCTGGCAGTACTTGGTGCTCTGAACAAAATATATCCCTTTCTGGTGCTTGTGCAGGACTTGTTGGATTTTGGCAGCCCTGTACTGGTGCGTTTCTCAGGAGGCTGATGGGTATGTATAGATAAGCTTTGCATTCGGTTCCTCACCACCATTGGGGTCCTGAGCCTGCACTGGTCCATGTGACATCTCTAAACTGAGCAAGGAGGGATGGAGCAGATATCTGAAGACTTGTAGCAGATCATTCAGCGAAATCTTCTTTTAGGGTACGTTCTTCTGCAAGGATAATTCTTTAATGCTTTTCTGCCGCAGCTCTGGCATAGTCTGATACACTAAAACACAGATGTACACATAGACATCTAAGAGCCTACTGGTGGGTTTTGGGTGGCTGGTGGGTTTGAAGGTGTCAGCGGTATTTATATGTGCTGTGGGGTTTTTCTGCATGTGGTGATTTGGAGCTGGTTGTTTTTCATGCTGATTGTGGGGTCCAGAAATCAGATACTGGGATAGTGGGAGGGAGAAGGAGGACAGGGAGGATGAAAATAGGTCAGTGACAACTCAACACTAAAGAGGGTGACCAAGAGTAACCAAGAAATAAGAACAAAGTGTTTCATTACTATTATTATTTATCACATCACATTTAAGAAACAAAGTTAGGGTATTTGTTGTACCCTTTATAGTGCAGTCAAAGGTAAATTTGGCAACCCCAAAGTTATGCTCATGTTAAAAAGTATCTCATGCTGCCATCCCGACTGCCTTTTAACTTCCTAAATCAGCTGAACAGGAGGATAATGAATTGCTGGAGAGGGAAAGCAACTGCACACTGAGCAGTTGTTTCATTTGCTTTCTCCAGCTTATGAATCCAGCTCTGCAGTGGCTCTTTGCCCGGTTCATTTTACTTTAGCAGCTGGTAAATGAATATGTGATCAGGAAGCGTTTCCAATAAATGTAATTACTCCTCTGCTGGGGAGGGTTGTGGCAAACGCAGCCCAGCAACTTTTTATAAGAAACAATAAAAAGGGAGAGAAGAAATTAAACAAGGAGGCTTTTCTCAAGAAATTCCAGCTTAACTTGATTCTCACGGGTTGAAGGAAACCACTGTTCAGGTCCTAACCTGGTGGAAATCAGGAAACAGCTCCTTTAGCCACAGAGGGAATTTACTCCAGTGGATCTACGTGCTCTGCTGCTGCTATAGTTTCTCTTTAGGGGAATAAGTTGTTTGTGGAAATAACAGTCGTTTTAATACAGCAGCAACTGGAAGCCCTGCTGAAAAGAGGGCAAGGTGCTGTACACACCACGTTTGCTGACACAATGGCTGTGGATTTTGCCCTCAAGCCTTTGGGCACGGAAACTATGCCCGTCTATTCTGCAATCAGTTGCTCGCAGATTGCAAGCTGCGATCATAAATTGTGGCCTTCTCAGGGCAAATATGGTATATGTAGTAAAAACATTCCTGACCTAAGTTCATACAGTTCAAAGGCACTCCTGAAAATCCTGCATTTAAGTAAAGAAGAAACGAAGGATAAGGGAAAGGCATAGCTGCTTGGAGATCAGATTATTCCTTTATGTTTAAATGTGCCTCCAAAAATATTGCTATTCCACAACAGAAGCAAAAAAAGCTAAGGTATTTTGTTTTGGTTTGTTTTTTTTAAATAAATCCTACTCGGGGTCACTCAAATGTTCCCACAGCAATAAAAGGGAATGTTATATCAAGACTTCAACTTCTCTTTTCTTTGATTGCCAAACTGGAAGTTTCAAAATGCTCTGTCTGGTATTTTTGAGTGAAATTTCATCAGAATAGGCATGTTCCCACTGAACTTTTCTTTGACAGAGAATAGTTTGATAAAAAAATTCTGCAGCTGTTTTATGTAAGAGGAAGCAAGACACAGAGAAAGTGAGAGATCCCCGTATCCTGCACATGGGGCCACAAGAGCCTCACGCTGGTGTCAGATCTATGCGTCTCAAGGGGGTCTGAGCCTGGAGAGCAAATGCTCTAATTCACTTTCTTGAGCTCAGACACACTGCTAGCCATGACGACTGATTTCTGTGCCTGTCTGACAGAGCCCGAGCACTGCCCAGAGTCACACAGGGAATCCTTAGAGAGAAGGGATTGAACGCAGGTCCTTTCAGCTCCACAACGGTGTCAAAGTCTGTCAATCTCTTTGGCTTATGGGACTCGCTGCTGAGACCTAGGTTGGTCACTCCAAAATGGGAACCCTTTAAGTCTTCAAATCGGAAAAAACATTATCAAATTGAGTAATGTTGTAAACTGGGTTCAGTAAGACGAGTCTTAGAAATCTGTCCCCAAATCCAACCTATACACCCAAAGAAAGGGGTTGAATTCTCAAAGATGCTCTTAAAATTAGTCCTGTTGCTCAGGTTCCTCAATATGCATCTCATAACCTGACTCCAGGTCCTCTTTTTGTGTTCCTCAAGCTGCAGCTTTCCTTCCATCTTCACTACATTTAAATCTGCAGTTTGCAGTGTTGCAAACAGTGACCAATGCTCCCACGAGCCAAAGGCCACATGGGACCTGGCATAATTTCCCTTACCTTTGTGACCCTTTATTGAGCTCTCAAATCCTCTCATAAACAGAGCTTACTGATCCTGGGTGTAAATGTTTCATACTCTAAAGTTACTGCTGCTTCTAAATCCAGTCTGTTGCATCCACATCCACAGCATCCACAGATGAATTAAAATCTTTGGGACTTGCCTGGCTTGCCCATTTTCCTTTGTTCGTAATCTCATATAATGTCACAGTTTTACAGCTGAGATGCTTTTTATTGAGCCATTCATAGCCATCAGGAAGACCGGGAATCTAAGCAGTTGCTCTCAGGGACTCTAGACAGCCCTTTGGTCTTTCAGTTGTGCATAAATCTCTGCATCCATCACACCACAGCTCCTATTTTTGTCTCTATTCCCCCCATATTCGGTCTTGACTCTGTCATAAAGTAGGTTTACATTTCTGTTACTGTCAAGTAACTACTGAAGTAACAGAACAATTTAGTTTGAAGGAATCTCAGGACAACTCTAGTCCAACTCCCACGCTCAATGCAGGGCCAGCTTCAACATTTACCAGGATGTCCAGTCTTGTTCAGTCCAGTTTTGACTGTCTGCAAGCATGGAGATTACACAACCTCTCCTGATCCCTGTTGCAATGTTTGACCACTCTCGTGGTGAAAAATATTTCCTCATATATCATTGGAATTTCCCTTGTTGCAACTTTCGTCTCTTGCTTCTCATCCTTTTGCTGGGCACCTCCAAGAAGAGTATGGCTTTGTCTTCTCCTTAACCACTCATTAGTTAGTTGAAGACAACAATTAGATTCCCCTTCGCTACCCCTTATTCAGGCTGAACAAACTCAGTTCTTTCAGCTTCTCCTCCTACACCATGTGCTCCAGCCCCACAATCATCTTGCCTTGACTGGACTCGCTTCAGTACGTTGATGTCTTTCTTTACTGGGCTGTCCAAAACTGAACACAGCATTCCAGATGCAGTCTCACGAATGCCAGCTGGAAGGGAACCATCCCCGCTCTGCATCTGCTGGCTACACTCCCACTGATAAAGCCCAGGATGCTATTGGCCTTCATCACTGTGAGGACTCATTGCTGATGCATGTTCAACTTGTCTAGTAAAATAAACAGGTCCTTTTCTGCAGAGCTGCTCCCCAGCCAGCTGGTGTGGAACTCAGGTTTGGAACTCAATATAGAGTTGACCTGGACGTTACTTCCCAAATATCCAAGAAGACCATGCAGTGACCTTCAGTTCAATGCCACCACAGCACTAAGCTAGCTAGATTATACCCTATTGCAGATGTGCCTATGCGAACCAAAATGGAAATAAACCCCCCATCTAGTAATCTTTGGTACTAATGTGATCTGCATTGCCACAAAATCTGGAGACCTTACAGCCCTCACAAAAACCCCATATATATTTATCTTTGCAAACACTGTGGCCATCTATCTTGTGCCCAAAGTGGTGCCAAGACTCTCACAGAAGATGTCTCTTGAGAATCTGCTTCTGCCAATGACACAGGTTAATGCCTGTTCCATTGCAAACACCAAACAATACTCTGCTAGCTAGAAAATCAGTCCCACCTGGCCAAGACTGTTCACGATGTGAATAAACAGAGTGGAATCCAATGGGAAGGGAGTCCTCACAGCAGAAGTCTCCTGGACAGCACAACACGCGAGGCAGGTGGGTTTCCAAGAGATGCCTTAGCTGCTGATGACCAACTGAAATAGAAATGTGCAGGTTTTAAAAGGCAAAGCCATAGCCCATCACTCATTTAAGACATCACCGCATTGTGTGTAATGCCATGACCTTTTGCATTATTGAATATGCTCATTGCTATAAAAAGGATTGATTTTCTTCCCAGGCAGTGATGGATGGATAGATACGACCCAGGGGGAAGGGCTGCTTATTAACCTGGGTCAAAGATATTTTCAAAGCCCTGTTCCTTTTTTGCCCACATACCCAAGTATGTCTAAAACAGCACTAGGTCCCATGGTTAACCAAGTGAAGCCCGTAATTACTCAGTACATCAATGGATTTGGGTACTATAGAGCTGACCAGCCAGTAATGGATGACTTAAGTTGCAACCATTAATTTATTAAGCATTTCAATTTTTAAGTTGGTCTTAAAAGGCAACGGGGTCCAAACAAGACTGAACACTGAATTTTAACTACTTCAGACTGTCAAAACAGGGGCTGAGACTGGCTGTATTCCTGTCTTTAAATTCCTTATGTGATCAAACTCTTTGATCACAGCTTACTGTTGCTGTTTCTAGGCCTTCCCAGACAAAAACTGTCCTCAGTTGAACAAAATATTTCGTTTTCAGGATGTTTGCCTTTTGACTTTTATTGAGATTGTAGCTGACAGTGAAGTAAAGTATCACTTTAAATGAAAACTGCAGCGCTTCAAGTGTAAAAAAATCAGCTTTGGATTTTTTCTGTTTGTGATGGAAACAACTAAATGAGTTCAGTTCATCTTTGAAAATCTTGGGGTTTTTTTTAGTAAAATACCCAGCAAAAATATTGTGCTTGGTCCTGACACATTCTAAAATATTTATCAAGGGGAAGAGTGAGAAAGAATTAAGGATTGTCCAAATTCAACACAACAGGCATTATGATCAACAGATATTCGTGTGTTTATCAGTCCCCCCTCTAATAAGCATCATTCCCTGCCATCAGATCAGCTCGGTAACGTGTCAGCAATCAGGAACAATCCATTGAGCTTTCAAATGACCAGAGGTGATCAAATGAAAACCCCATTTCTGTACTAATCTGACTCACTCAACTCCTAGGTAAGGAAAAGACGGGAAGATCTACATGGATGTTTGCCAAGCACCAACCAGCACGGCAGCAGGCGAGCAAGACGCAGCACAAGCTGGGAAGCTGCAGGGTATAAAGAATAACCTGAAATCACATAATCATGCGGTGTCAGTAGCATTGTAACGAAGCAGCAGTTGTTGGTGGTGACACGGGGCTGTGCAAGCGTTCAGTGGACAGAGAGAGATGGCAGCTACATTGATACATGACTGGGAGAAGTGCCAGTGCAAAGCGCGGAGGTGACCACCGTCTTCTTAGCTCGAATGACAAGTCTCCCAATAAAACTCAGGCTTCGCAACACACTCCCCACCACACAGGCCACCTATACTCAAGAAGAGAGAGGCTCACTGTTTGCTGTCACAATTAATGCCTAAAAGTGGCTGGAAGTCCTCCAGAGAGTAGGAGCTCCCAAGAGTAGGAATGCAGGTAGAGCTGATAGCACCCGGGGAGGCCAGTGCTTCCAGTTGTGTGTCGTACCCTTACACACCCACATAGTCCTGTAGGTCTCTGGTACGAAGCACATTTGGGTCTTTTCTGGAGACTGATGTGTCTCAACCATCAGAGAAAATTAATTCTCTTCGGGCATAGGAACAACAACGTGTTTCTCCCATGCATAAACCACAACAACCTTGAATCCCACTTGGGGAAGGCACTGATGTTGCCAGGTTATTGTAACTCTCCCAGAGACATATTATAAACGTGTAAATTGGAAGTTCATTAAGTCAGATTCCTGATAACTGGGGAAAATGATGCAGAGACAATGCCCAGGAAAAAAAAAAAAAGGTCTTTTTTTTTTTAAATAGTTGAGGCAACTTTAAATAATAATCTATGTGCAATTATGCTGCTTCATTAGCAGCAGGCCCTAAGGTCACCTTTCTAAACGGGAAGCAAGATCATTAAAGCAAAAGCAATCCCATCAGATCACATCGTAAGTCATAAATCTGATGTGCTGCAAGTCAGCAGCGCTCCAACACAAGGTTAATTCGCTCCCCACTGCCATAACACCGGCTGTTCTGCAGGCGTAAGGTCCTATGTTTCACAACCACAGGACAGCCAGATGATGCACAATGTGAAATGACAAAAATGTCTTCAAATTACTCTGTGAAGCCTTCTTGCTCTTTCTAAATTATGTTAATGTTCGATTTAGAGCAAGACAGCCTTCAGGGACGTCAATTTGATTTAGGGTTGTTGGTAGGGATTTTTTTAATATTATGCCAATTTAAGACCCAACCGTTGTGAAGGAGCTAAGCAGCATCCAGAACCCTAAATCACAGTATGTCGTAGGTTTGGAAAATCAGAGGTGGTGGTTGGAAGGGACATCTAGTCCAGCCTTTTGCTCAAGGCAGGACTGACACCAATGCTAGTCCACTCTGGTTATGGCTTTGCCCAGCGAAGATGTGACGGCCTCTGGGGATGGAGAAACCCCAGCCTATGCGACCTGTTCCAGAGCTGCACTTCTCTCCCAGTGGGATTTTTTATCTAGTGTCCAACCTGAACCTCCCAAGCTACAAGGAGTTGCTTCATGTATACTTTCTGCTACTAAGAAGAATTTAGATCCATATCTCTACAATTCCCCCAAGGGTAGTTGTAGGTTACCATCAGATTGTCCCTTAGCCTCTTCTTAAGACTCAACAAACCCAGCTCCCTGACCTCCTGATGTCCTTTCACCAGATCCTCTCCAGTTTCTCCACATTCCTTTTGGACTGAAGAGCCCGCACTGGACTCACTATTTTGGGGGCAATCTCACCAGCACCAAGTAGGGGTGCAGAGCAGGATCTGAGTCCCCCTTTGATCATGCGATGACCATGACATGTCGGATCATTTCCGAGGGACATTGCACAAATCACTGCTGTGAAGAAAAAAGGCCAGGGACAAGAAAGAATTATCAGTGCTAAAGTCGATGCCAAAATAATGCAGCGAAGTCAATGCAGAAGAGGTTAAAATCAGCCTCTAATGGTTGAGAATCCAGTTTCCAAACAGCAACAAAGGAGGAGGTTTCCTTGGCAGCCCTCCAGCTAACTTGTTCCTCCAAAGGACAGAGGTGTCTGTCCAGGTGAGTAGAAAACATCCTCCTCTGAAGTGCCTTTGGGAGGTGGCGGTGTGCACGGCTTTCATTCCAGTTTGTAATGAATTCCCTTCCAGAGCTGAGTTCTTGTTTAGACATCAACCGGCAATTACAGTTTTTATTGTTCCTTGTTAAACACGGTGAGCAAACGCCTGGGAGCTGTCTGAGCTGCATCATGATGGAAAATGGTCTTGTTCAGTCAGTGACCCAGGAGTTTGGTTCTGCTTGTGTCTAAGCCACTGCAGAGGATGTCGGGTGGTACAGCTGATATTCCTGGCTCACAGAGAGCTTCCCATGGCTGTTCCCAAAGGGAATAATTCCCATAGGGAATTCAGGCAACTTCATTGCTCCTCGTTCAGGCAGGAGCAACATCTCTGCTATTGCCTGACCTGCCATTGCTCCAGCCAACAATTCCCAATTATGGCCACAATCCTTTCAAAGCAAGCTGGCAGGTGGTTTCTAAGCAAGGTGCTAGCAGGTAAACCTGTATAATCCACACGGTGCATGAGCACACTTGGGAGTTTGGGATTTTTCTAACAAGCGTTAAAACTGCAGCTGTCCCCTTTGCAGGAGGATGGTACCTGGTACCAGCTGCCATCTGAGAACCGCCCCTCTCTTTGCCAGTGAAGACATGGTGCATGACAGCCAGTCACTCTCCGTGCAATGATCAGAAAGAGATTTAAAGAAAAAACCTATGCCAGAAGAAATTACTGAAAAAGCCCAGTAAATTTGGCTGGGAAAGAATTTTATTCCTGACCACACAGTGATACCAGAAGTAGGTAACTTGGGGCAGATACCAACACGACTCTCCTCCCCAGCCAGGCAGCTCCCTTTCACCTCTCAATGGCAGCAAATTTACTGTGGGATTAAGCCAGGCAAAATCCATCCTGTTTACCTGGCCCAGCCTCGGCACTGAGCTGTGTCACCTCCTCTTGCCAATGCACAGGTTTCTCCAGGAAGAAGCACCCAGTGTCACCTCTCCCTTCATGGACCCTGGGGAGCTCAGGCACCTTGGAGACTAGGATGACATTGGAGCAGACATGACCAGGGTGCAGTCTAGCCTGCAGTCCCATATGTCCTGGTTCCTGCTCTCCCCTGCCTCCTTTTCCTCCGTTTATCTTTTCCATCTCCATGCTGCCCTCTCCAGTGTGCCGGTACGTGTAGGCTTGCGGTGAGGTAGGTCCAGTTTCTTTTCACACCCATCCAATTGCCCCTGGCACTGTGGAGGAGGGAATACAGAAATCAGCACTGCTGCCAGCAAAATAGGCAGGAGGAAGATGCGGTTGTTATAAAAACAAGTTAATCAGCAACAAGTTAATAACAGCACGTGCTGCTGGGAAGGAGGAAGGACTAATGCAATCCTGCAAGGTCCCTTTCAGCACTAGCAAAGCATCTCTCAAGCCCAGTTTGGTCACTGGAAGCAGCCTGGTGACCTCACTCAGCTCCAGCTCAGGCCTCTCTGCCCAGCGCTGGCTTACAGGATACACCCCAGGACAGACGGCAAGGTTTGAGGTCCTGCCTGGAAGCAAGCCTACATGTCCTCTACCCCCACCACCGCCAGAGTTGCCCGCTGCCGTCCAGGTACCACACCTTCCCGCTCCTCGTCATAGTAAAGGGCAGCATCATCCTTTGCCCATTTATTAGCAGAGCTTCAGAAACACGGTTTTGCCTCAAATCCCTTTCCATATGACTTAACTTTCCAAGCAGTTACTGCCGATGGATTAAGTACCAGAAATGTACGTAAGCCTCCAGACTTCTCACTAATTAAGCCGCTAGTTTCTTCTCTCAGAAACCCTGCAGTCCCTTCCTGAATCCCTCAGGCCAAGAACAAAGCCCCGATGCTCAGACCAGGAACGCCAGTATTTAGCACAAAGAACGATGCTTCGTTCCTTAAAGATTAGCGAGACAAAAAAAGAACCTGCAGTGACTTTGCTTTTGACAAATTGGTTCCAGCCTAGCTAGGTAAGTGGATTTGCAGCCCTGAAGTGATCCTCCTACAGTCTCCAGGGTGTTTTATCTCCGTTTCATGAATCCCACAGCAAAATCTACTGGGAGAACTGTAGCATTTGTACAAGCAGGTAAAAAAATTGGCAGGTTCCCCGAGTCAGCTGCTTGGCTTCCCTCCCAGCCTGGGCACGCAGCATTAGCTTGTACACTGGTGCCTCCCAGTGCTTGCAAGAGAGAGAAGCAGAAAGCTCAAGAAGTAACATTGAAGATTGTTTCAAATTTTTTATTTTAATTCCAAATACTCCTTGCTATGTACCCACTCATGCTTGGGGGGTCGGGAAATCCTGTGTGAGCACAGGGAACAAGCAAGGACACGTGAGTCCTGGGAACGGAGGCAGCAAGGCTTCTCTCTGCTCGGTTTAGTGTATTAACCATGAGACCACAGAGCGCTGCTGCTTCTCGCCTGCTCCCTCCAACCCCAGCATCCACAGAGCAAGCCAGCCTCAGCGAGAAACTTCAAAGAAAGAGGAGAAAAATGACACTATGACTTAGGTACATATGGGCTAGACACAAAGCAGAAGCTTCAGTACGAACATGGGACATATTGTGGAAATTTTGGCTTGTGAGTCCAAACCAGCAACCCAGCTTGACTATGCTGCCAGCTCTTGAGATGCCTCAAGCATCGGAGGTTCCTGCTCTGCGTCATCTGAACGTTTCTCAAGAGTCTTAAATGAGACCTGTGTGCAGGTGAAAGGCACTACCTCGGGAGCAGACCTGCCTTCTGGAAGGATGCTCCAGTTCCTGGCTATGCTCACAGTAGATATGCCCAACTTCTGCCTTGTCCTGCAGGGAAGCCTGATGCTGTACATACCTTTGGGTCACACCTAATACATGAAGACAGCAAAACGCAGGGTGAGGCAGAGCCACTGCAAGCCCTGCCACCCAAACCACGCTCAGCGGCTGTAGTTGTACTGCCACATCTTCTGAGCATAACAATTACTCCCCTTTGGCCAAGGCACACCCTAGCCCATTAAACGCAGGGCGCTCTGCTGTTGAAAGCCTGACATGACATGCACAGGCTTATTCAGCACGCCTGGCACCTTCACTGCAGCTTGACTGGGGTTTTTTGGCCTCATGCAGGAGGCAAAGACAAATAGTTTGGGGCCGACCATGCCAGGTCTGTGCCCTTAGCTCTCACACAAGGCCACAGCAGGTAGGAGGAGGTGGCACCTCCCAGGAGAAGGCCTCTTGTTTGTTTTGCGTGGTGCATACCGATGGGCACTAACGTATTTCAGAGCTGAACTTTCCGCATAATTGCTTTTTAGTGTTTCCGTACAACAGCCCATGAAGTAAGGGATTTTGTATGTTAATGTCTTTCCTTGCATAATGAAAGAATAAATCTCAGCCCTCCACAGCCGTATGTCACGCTATACTGACTGGTGCTTTACATTTTAATGGTCATTATTTCAAACCTTTCTTACCATTCTTATATCGAATGACATTTATTCCACCAAATGGAATTTTATATGCTTCTGCATTTTGCTTATCATATACTTTAAGTGGGAACAGAAAGAAAAGACTTTTAAGGGCTCTTCGTTTTGTGTTACCATTTAATTACTTTTAAAATGGTTCTTCCAAGCAGCCTGGATCAGCCTTCCTGGGGCTAGAAAAAAAATGACTCAAGGGAAAGACCTGCAGCCTCAGGGATGGGGAGATATCTTCCCTTTTAGCCGCATCTTCCTGATTAAAAATTAGCTTAAGCCAACCTAAGACATGTATGAGCTCAAGCTCATGCTGTTATTCACCACCCTAATTTGGCAAAAAAGAGCTACTACCCTATCTAGTGGCAGGCAGGCCCAAGGGAAGGTATATCACCTTTTATCTGCCCACCCACCCACAGAGGTTTACAGCTTCTCTCCTTGAACAGCCCTTCCTGAAGTGTCTGATGAATACAGTCACATGATATTACACATTTGCAGCATGGGGAAACATAGTAGATACTATTCACTCCCACTCCACGGTCCTCGTTTTTGCCAGAACAACACTTTAAGAGGGAAAAGAGTGCACAGCAAGCAAATTTAAAAATATCACTCGGTTAAGCCTTTTGGAAAAGAGGATTAATTTCCACCCCCCTGTGGGGAGCTCAAACACACCTTCATTTCCTGCCGACATGACATTGCTTCTTTCCAAGATGTTCTCCAAAAGGTCATACCTTTAGTACAGATTTATTTGCAGACAACCAGGAGGTACTTGTAAAAGCCAACAGGTGTGGAATAAAGCCTCTGACCCCTTCAGCCTGCATCCTCAGCAGCAGCACCTCACTGCTGAGGTTAAGACGTGGTCGATTGCTTTTAAAAGCAAACACCACTTGAGAGAGGCTGTTCAACTGTCCCCACCTCCTGTCTGTCCCTGCTTTTGGGCTTGCTCCAGGAGTGGCCTTGGACACAAGAGCCGAGACAGCCGGCATCACGAGGAGGTAACGCATTTGAAGACAGAGCTGCTCTTTTTCTTGTGGCCACTGTTTCCTTCCCCATGCCCCAACAGTTTTTACATGCAATTAGGTCACATTTGAAAGTCAGCACGCAGCCCAAGTTGAGTTACTTTGTTTAAAATAAAAACATGTATTTCTATCACCTTAGGAGTTGTTCTTCTTTCGGCACAGGGACCCTCTGATCCTCCCACCTCCTTTTATCAGCATCTTCAAAAGAAGAAGGGAGTTATAATTGCTTTCTCCCCTCGCCTCACAAAAAAAAGGCAAGGCTGCTATTCTTCTCTATTGGCATCTTGAGAAGAAACACACTTTGAGCAATCATTTATTTACGGAACAAAAATAACATCTAGATTTCAAAGGGCAGAGCAGTTCAGAAGAATAAGGCTCTCTCCTCCCTCCCCCGCCATCAGCTTTTGCTTATTATCACCTACTGTCTGCACAACCTATAGTTCTGCCTCTTTCCTCATTACAGGAGCACACACAGGCTTCTCTCTTTCTCTTTTGAGCACGGCAATGAGTGCTGCAGTACTCTAACTATCTCAAACCTACTGCTGACATTTCTGTGCTGCAAGCCAGCATCCGAGCAAGCTCCAAGGCTAAAAGGCCAAGTCAAGGCAAAGAGTGAGATATATCTCTAAAGCAGAAGAATAACACAGAAGAATTTGCAGTTCTCCCAGATCCACTTTACCCACAACTGCCTTCTTGATAAAGAATAAGCTGCAGAGATTAGAAAAGATTTCACTTTTTACACATCGGAAAACAGTGGCAGAACCCAGCCCTTTACCCATCGTGTTCTGCTTTTGCTACAGGTATCTAGGTATCATTCCTGTGGAGGACCAGGGAGCAGAAATATGGGAAGAAACCAGTAGTTCCACAAGCCTGATTTCTTCCAACTTTTTGATTTTTACCCCATTCTTTGGTTCCTGATTAGGCAGGGTCCTCTATGAGTCCTGCCACTCAAAGCATCACCCTCCCAAAGCACATTCGTCGATACCTGAACCCGACCATTCAGATGAGGGGAATGCTGAATTTTCTGTCGTGTAAAGTCATTCATTTCTACAAACCCTGATGAAGCAATGTTTTCAGAGCCTTTATGAAAGATGGCTGAAATTGGCCAAAAAAAGCCCACAAGCTCTTAGTACAGACTGACTGGTAGGACGAACTAATAGGCCCAGTTCCATTAAGACACTAGGCTGAAAATCTAACAGCAACCTGCAACATCTCCATTACTCACTGCCAGGCAGCTGGAAAAGGACTTACAGGACTGTGTTACATCTTACTTTGCATACTTCAACATTCCAAAATGCAAGTTTTGCAGGAAAAGCCATATAACATGGTCTCTGAAAGTAAAGAGCAAGACTGTTAAAGCTACAAAGACTATATCACGGCCTACTGCAATCTGTTGCTTGGATAAGCAAGTTTCTATATACATATTTATAAATATATTTATATAGTTCAACTGATGAATCAGTCACTCTTCAGTGTGTAGATGACTGAATAAAAATCCTACCTAAATCCCCCTGAACAAAAAGAGCCAGCATGCACCCAGGTAGATTAGGTATCAGAGAGCACACTAGAGAAAGCCACCCTGAGTTCACACGGGTATTTCTTTCTGTAAGAGAGCACATACAATCCAGCATGCACTATGAGAGCATTTCAAATCACTCTGATTTTGAAGCAATTTCTTAAAGAGAAGAATTGAGCTTATTTTTAAAAGTGTTTTGGACACTGCCACATGGAACACTAAAGATGCATATGAAAATGGAATGGATAAACAACCTTGTTTCTAATATACTCACTTATTTCAAAACTATAAATGAAGACAGTCATTACAAAAAAGCCATTTATTAGATATATGTACATATATACATATACATGCAAAATGATTTTATACACATTTACACAGGTTCAATTATTAATACAGTGCAAAAATGTCTAAAAAGGTACCAGCCCACCTTCTATAAACTTAACAGGTCTTTGGGAGGAAAAAAAAAAACCAAAAACCCACAGAAAATTATCAGCTTCATAAAGTGACTAAGCACTGCAAATCTTTAAATTAATGAAGTTTATTCTTTGCCACTTTTCTTATGCTGAGCTGCTGGGTGAGGAAAAGAGTTTCCAAAAGACTTATCCTGAAAACTGACAGAATTAAGGAGATGGGATTCAAACTGCATTAAACAGTTTAAAGTCAAACAAAAAGGGATGGATTCCTGTTTGGGGATTTGATTCAATACAGGCATAATCCCATGTTATGAGTCAGATTTCATGTACTCAAACTGCAAGTCATTCTTTTTTATTAAATCTTAAAGCACTGAGATCAATGTAAACTATTCTATTCCTCTTGCTGTTTCACCAGAAGAAAAAGGTTAACTGTATAAATACCATACAGATATGGAAGTCATTCAAAATACTAACATTAAAAAAAAAAAAAAAAATAGGTCAAACTATGCGTGCTCTGCCTCACCCCTGAATCACAATCCAAACCCACAAAGTGCATAGATACTAACGCACACGTATTAATGCACATAGATTCCTTAATATGGTTTACACATATTACAGGGAAAAAAAAAAAAGGTTGCAAAGGGATTAAGACTAACAGCAAAACAGAGCTTTGTTCATTTAGTAGAAAAGATCTCGTCGCATTCTCCATCTAATCCACAAAGCAAAAAAAAAAAAAAAAAAAAATTTTTACATGAAGGCAGAACTGAACCAACTGGTTTTGTCTGATTTTACGGAAACATTTTCAGGAAAAAGAAAATATTAAACAAAAGCTGAATTTAATCTTTATCCACTCTAATTATGTTAATTACACAAGCTATCTATACACCTTGTTCTCCCACTCTGATTGCAGAGCTGTTGCTAACATCACCTGGCACAGGGATGTATTTGTTTTATGATAAAGCAAACAGTCAGATGCTCGGGAAGCATCAAGAACATTACAGTTTCTTCCAATCAGCTCAATACAAGGACGAGGAATAAAAAGCAGATAATGTTTCACTGGCCCCATGCCCCCATTGTAAAGGCTCTGCATGCCTTAAGCTATAGCACGCTAGCTTTATCCAAGCCTACGGAGAAACAGTAAAGCTCTTTTGGACTCTTTAGGCAGATTGAGGCTAAAAGCGGAGGAGCAGGGAGCTGGGTCGTATCACTAAGGTCCTTTTCACAAAGTTTTGTCTACCTGTAGTATAAAATGCTTCATCCTTTCCCCACAGGATGATTCCCCATGGTAACCCAGTGGGCTGATGCCCATCTTACGCTCCTGGAAAACACAATCAGTCATCGGATCCAGTATCCTTAACAAAGTGTTAAGTTTCTAGTATCACATTTTTGGGGGTGTCCTTTTTTTGGATTTTTTTTTTTTTTTTTTTTTTTTTTTAAACTTGTAATCCGGACTCATGGCTTAGTTCCGTGAAGTCTCCAAGAGTACTCTAAGAGTACCTTACCAAATAAAACTGGGACTGAACAGCATGAAAACTTAAAGCTTGTCAGTACTAAAACCCCGACATCTGTAGGGTCATCTGGGTGTCTTAAGGACAATGGTTGAATTCTGGCTTCATTTCTCCACTTACGCTCAAGGCAGACAACTGGGGTCATGACAGACAAACAATTTTAATCCACTCCTTTATAACAGAAGAGTATTCCCTTACAGCACACAGCTCTAGCTGTTTTCTTAACTGGCTGGCTAAAATGTTCCTCCATCATTCCTACTAGACTATTCCTCACAGTTGAAAGGATTTCATTATGTTATTGTTACAGTAAAAGGGCTAACATGGGATGGAAGAGAAATACCTACATTCTACTACTGGAAAAGCTCTTGACCAAGTCTCTTGATGTCCTAGAAACTTTTCAGGTTGTAATGGGCTGCCTATCGGATGCCGTTGTTGCAGTCAGCTGCATCACAGAAGTGCTTCCAAAGTACAGCACCACAGGTTTCTGGTCTAGTAGTCCACTGATACTCGTGTTTGCATCATGAGTTTTCAGGAAAATTCACTAAGATGCAAGAAAGTAATTTTGTTAAGCGTAGTTTTGTTAAGCAAACTCAGGAAGACAACTCTGCATCATGTTAATCTCTTTGCAACCACTAGAGGTAGAGACTATGTGAGAGGAAAATAAATCTTTGGTGAGAGATGTCTGTTGGAAGAAATGGGGTGACCAGGAAAGTTTCCTAAGAAAAAATAAAAGAAAATCTAGGACCACACTTCCACAATAACACATCTACAGTTCTCTACATCATCTCAGTTTGAGTCTCTACAACCCTGCATCAAAATGCTATGCATTTTTCTTAAACAGACAGCCTAAATTATTCATATATGTTCTAAAATGCCCATATGCACCTTAATACATTACATACAAGAATACCCAGTGCAGCAGAGGTTAAGAATTTCAGCTCTTAAGTACGATATTCAAAAGTGCACTCTCATAAATTCAGCTTAGTGTAAGAACTCAACACCATTAACTAAAGGTGTTTTATATAATAAAGAGAACCTGCTCTTGCTTTCCATTACTGGAAATGGCTTTCTACTCACCAGCTATACGTTTTTTTAAAAAAGGTGAAGGAGTCAGTGGCCTGTCATAAGTAGGCTTGGAAGATTTATTATCTGTACAGACCAAGCAAACATGGAATTACCCTTATACTAAGAGTGACCTTAACCAAGGAAATCAAGGCCACTTGAGCTGAAAGATTACTTATATTCACTTGGTTTATTTTATGGTGCCCCGAGCATATCTGCAATTAACCAATGAGCACATACTTAACTACGATGTGCTGTTTAGCCAGGAGATATTTATAGCCTTTATGGTTTTTAAAAGAGCCACAGCCTTTTCCTTTCCTTCAAAACCTAGAAAAATTACCCTGAAGCTCATCCTAACATTTTTTCCCACTGATATCGAACTCGTCTACTTATGGCAAACAACTCCTTTACTTACATTTACCAAGAATCTTAATGCTTAACAAATTCTATAGACAAAAATGTTATCCACCACTTTATCTTCATTTTACTAAACAATTTTAATATTTTCGGAAGCATTGGCAGGGCAAGACATTGACCTGCCAAACTGTTACAAAGCCAGTAAGACAAATGGCAAAATGCTGTCTAGATGGTATTAGTCAAGGAGTAAAAGCCTGTTTATGGTAAGGAGAACCTCCACCTGTTGATGACACCTGACAAAATCTACCGTGCACAATTACCACATGCCATGTTAAATACAGCTACATTTCTCACTGTATGCTTGACATGATTACAGTATCCTACTTTATTTCAAGTTGCTTTGACATATCCTCCTTGCAATAACCATTGTCACAAATCTTTAAAAATACTCCAAGCTATTTTTGGCCAGTTTAATACAAAAATTGCAAGTTGCAAAAATAGAGTAGCAAACCCAAAGTCTTTTTCATACTCCGCAGTCAGGCTGTTTCTCCATAAGCTGCCTTGTCAGTATCTGATAAGAAGAAAGAGATGCCACTCCTATGTGAAAGGCTATTTGCCAGAGGTTCCGTAATCCATACAAGTAAATGTTGCATAAACAAACAGAGAAAAAGAGTACAAACGTCTTCACCTTCCTTGCCGAGCTGTAGAAGAGGTACAAGTAACACTACAAAAGGACCAGAGAGACAGCGTTAGCATTAAACTATGTACATATAGGGAAGAGACATAGCTGGGAATTGCTGGCGAATCCATGCCACTTGGATGTGCCTGCCATTGCAGTGATCACTAAGCAGCTCAAAGCTTCCCTTCAACTCGTATGTTGAAAGGCCCTCCAAGAGTCGCCGGAGTGGCGGCCTCAACCCAGACCCTTCTGGGTAAGCATAGATATCAAGTCTGTCAGCACAACTGGTGTCCCTCTTGCCTGCCTCAGTCTGGATTAAAAAGAGTCCGAAAGCTGAGCCAGCTTTCAAAAACCACCTATGATTTTTGCAGGACAAAGGCTCAGAAGCAGGAAAACAGCAAACCCAAATCTGCTTCTGCTGTATTTGTTCTTGGGATAAGTAAAGGACTTCACTCTCTAGACTTGACTTGGTAGAAAGACCACCATTTCTGTTAAAAGGCTTATCTGGAGTTTTGGGCTCTTTGTCTTTTTAAATTCAAGAACAGGCAGAACCCATTTGCTAGGCATGTGTGAAGAGCAACAACTCTTACAGGAGAAAACTATAAACTCACAAAGTGCTGGCAGAAGAGTTACTTTTTTAACTCAGGCAGTAACAGATCATGCTTTCTCACTTAAGGTCACAGTTTCCAACTGTGCTGATGACACAAGTAGAGATCAGCATGGAGAAAGCACTTCACATTTGAGCTCAATTTAAGCACAAGCATTTTGTGAAGGTGACTGCTATAGATCAAAAGGGTAAGAGAGAACTGTTCCTTATTTAGCTTCTCTAGCTTCAGGTACTAAACGGAAAAAAGCAGGACAGAGCCTTTCTTTGTGAAAAATGACTTGCATCAAGTATTTAGATCCAAATTAATATCTCCATCTTAAAGCTCTGCCATGAGCAGAGGTGTAAGAAGGCTGAAAGACACTAAATTTTATCTATTATGATACAATAAATAGCCTCTCTGCAAGTTTTAAATACCATAGATAAATACAAGTCTTCACCTAACGGTCCCCAAATCATTAGCCAAATGCAATGGTACTAAGCAATGAATACACTGTAGGCATTACGTTATTCCTTCGGTCAACTAGTAACCCAACTACAGCAGCTTCCTGCGATGACAGGCTAAAAACTGAAGATTTTGCAAACATATTGCCCTCAAGTTAAAGGTTGTGGGCCAATGTTTTAGGCATTTAGGGAACCTTTCAAGAACAACCCATTTGGAGCATATAATATTTTCCTCATTCAAACTCTTCCACATAAGGACATCGGAGAAAATAATCCATTAGAGAGAAGAAAAAAAAAAAATCTAAGGAAGTCAGGAACCACATTTTTCTCAAGAAGTAATTTTTAATGTAAATTAGAACATTTTCAATAATGTTGCTATCCTATATTTGCTTAGTCTTTCAAGGTCGTTCTGCTACAAAAGCCCATCACTAAGTCTGTCAGTGTCAGAAAGACATTGTGTCTATCCCTTTGGGAAACAAACCATCTTTGGGCTAGCACTTATTTCTCACGCTCAGCCCCATTTGGCATGTCAAAACATGAAAAAGCTTGCAACTGCAATTTGCCAAGGGTCAAATTGTGCCTTTAACTGTATTTGAGCCACTTCACCGGAATGCCTCAGTGGAATCACCAAGGTAGGACACTAAAAACCAAACTGTTCCTCTGCTTAGCTGAATATTATTTTGTCTTTTATATTATAATATAAAAATAATCAGAAAACATTTTATTTACAGTTAACATACCTGGAAAACACAGGCTAGGAAAGGTAGAAAAAAAGCTATCACATTTCCAATTCCTTCATGGTCCTCCTGTTTGGATTAAAAGAAGTGACAAACAACTACATCAGCTACAGTTTTTAGCAAGTACTGCTTGATATTTTAGAACGCTGTATTTCATCAAGCACCTCTCATCCTAGTTTATGTTGATTGACTGTAACAGTGTTAAACAGCAAGATCCATATCATTGAACAAGATACCAAGAACTGAGGCTTATGTGACATTTCCTGCTAAATAGAACTGCGCCACCCTACAATCAGGACACTTTTTCTTTTCCTTCTCTTTTAAAAAGTTGTTTACAGTTTCATATTTGTTTAAAAAAATTTACACAAAAGCATCTAGAACAAA
>WAAD01000449.1:146627-182513 GCA_013389945.1 Fregata magnificens | reverse complement strand
CGGCCGCGGGGACAGCGGAGCGGGAAAAGTAACGAACCCGGGGCGGGGGGCGATGACTGGGGCGGTCCGTCGGGTCCTGCAGGTCTTTTGTGACCCGCCACAGAAGTTTGCTGTGGTGCCGGGCCGGGTCTTCCGGCGGCAGGGAGGTGCGCTCCCTGTCGCGGGGGAAACTCTTCCCCCGCTGTGAACGAGCAGCCCAACCTGAAGGTCCCGGGGCTGTGCTGCTTCCTCTGCTGCTGCCCCCAGGGCTCAGCAGGGGGGAGGCCCGGCCTTTCCTGCTCCCGAAAACCGCGAAAGTGGCTGATTTTCCAACAGGATAGTAGTTGGGGATAACCGCTGTCTCTGTAGGGACAAGAGTTTCTTAGCGCTGCGTCAGTAATGGTTTTTTTTTCCTAGACCAGAATTTTTGAACAGTCTTGGCATGGCTGCAACTTGGTAGAAATGAGGGAGTTGCTCCAGCTTGATTTGCAGTCCTGTGAGCTCACCTCCCCTCCCTCCTGGGTAATCTTTCTGTGCCACCTGCAGCAACTGTTGTATTGTCTTATGTTCAGCTGGAAGCTGCTCAAATGCCATGGTAACTAATGAGGCGTAAGTATCTGCACAGAACGGGAGATGTGGATAAGTAATATTAAGAAAATATTATCCCTTAATGCGTTTCAGTTGCTGGAAATTAGAACAAGTAGCACTAGTTCTCTGACCATGTTTTGGGTCTACTGGTAGTGGGACAGTAAGATTGACAACTAGCTTTGGGTAACATTGTTTGCATTACTTAGCTCATTTTGGATAGGCTTTCCTACCACCCCTATTTTAACATGAACTTTTGGTGTTTTGAGAAGGTGAAGGTGTATAGTGGAGAGTCGGTGAGTGCTGGCAGAGAGAAAATGCAGCTTGTTTGCTTGGGAATACTCAGGCTCTAATGCTAGAATATTTAATAGCAATCAATAGGGAGCTATCTGGCTTGATATTAAAATTATATATGAGTTTATATGAACTAGCGTGATTCTTGTCATTATTTTCATTCACCCTAATACTTATAGAAACCAATGGCCCTGTCAAAGGATTCTTTTTTTTTTTTTTTTTTTTTTTGCCCCCTCCTGTGTCCGAGTTCTGTCTCCAGAGAATATAACCTGTTACTTCTACTTTGTTTTTCCTTCATTGTAGAGAACGAGAGACTGGAGACAGGAGCAGTCTATTCACTGTGATTTTCCTGAGAGAGGGGGGAAAAAAATGGGGTCTTTGCTCACCTGGTTGAGCTCTTATGTGATGCTGATATGACAGACAGTCACTGTGCCTTATTTATGCTAGACTTAAGGAGGGAAGGATGCTCTGTTGCATGCGTATGTATGACTTCTCTGGGCTACAGTTAAAAAATATACATCGGAGAAGCTCTTTTAGCATGAAAAGAGATGGTTTTACATATATTAACTATAAATATTGGTACAGAGAAAGAAGTAGGACTTCAGTTTTAGGACTCTTACATAAGAGAGTATCTTTGAAGTCAAGGCTTGACACACTTCTGACTCACTAAGATGGAAGACCCAGTGTTCTCACGAAGACTTGCTTAGCTGTGCAAAGTGTCGCCTGGGCCCAGTTCACAGGCAGGTTATGAAAACTTAACAGAATGGACTGTCTCCTGTGTAAGTGCCTGCCTGGAAAGTAATGCCGTGGCCTCTGTGAGAAACTCCCTTCTCGCTATGATGATAGCATTGGTGGGGTGTGACTTCTCTCATGCCTTTTCTTTTTCTCTTGTGATAGTCTACTCTCATTCACATGGTTCTCCTTCATCTCTTACTCCTTAGGTTTCTTTGCTGCAACCCATATCCTCCTTCCTTTTTCCTCCAGAGTTGAATTGCTGTGATCAGTTTTACTCCAGCCATCCTAGGAAGGCTGACAGTTACTGAAGGGAAGGGGGGAAAAAAAGGGAACAGGAAGGTTGTGCTCCTAAAAACTAGTGTCATACTTTTCCTTAGGACACGTTGGGGACTGATGGTTGTCCTGTTGTGATTAGTGGGGCTCTGCCTACACCAAAAAGTAGCATAGTCTCTAAAGCCACCATCTGTGGAAGGAACTTATTCTCCAAAAGAAGCCAGCAAGCACATTTATTTGCAGATGCTTGATCACACATAGGGGTGGCTTTTTGTGCATTGGTCTGCAGTTGTGGTATTTGTCGAAGCTGTACATTGCCACAAATTATACATAGTGTAAGTTGAGACCACTAAGCAGAATATTGCTATATCCTACTTCAGCTGTGTTTGTTGTTTTATAACGATGTCTACATTATTTGACCATTAAAGAAACATATTTCCTTTAAACTGGAAAGAAAAACTGAGGTTCCCATGGTGTCTGAAAGACACTGACAGCGTACATCCTGCCTCGAACTCTTTTGCTAAACAATGTCTCGGTCCATTTTAAGCTTGTTTGAAGCAGGTGCTTAAACTAAAGCCTCACTTCCATGTTGCATAGCAGTTACGTTACTGCATGTAGACAGCCTGCTGAAATCAATGATACTGCGTTGTTTGGGGGCACTAAGAGCGGGGAGGAGAAGGGAAGACTCTTTTGTAATAGCTATTTTGAAGTTCTGTTTATTCATCAAATCCTGCCAACTGTGTATTGAGGCACTAGCAGGTTTACTGTTTGCTTCTGATATTTTGTGTCACTTGGAGGTGGGTTTGGGGGTTTTTTCTAGTTTAGGTTTGCGATTGGGGTTTTTTGTTTCTGTTTTGGAACCAGACACCACTGCTAGTCACCTGGCTGACAGAATCAACACTACTATAATTGCAGCAGTCATATGAACAGCTTTACTTCAACCTGAGTGCTAACTGTAGCTTAATTTCCCAGACAGCTGCTTAGGTGTGCAGGGGAATACTAGATGACCTTGCTACTGTTGAAACTCCTTACAGGACTGAGTTGGTTGGTGTTGGAGCATATACCCTTCCATTGTCCTTAGTGCTTGAAAAAGTGTAAATCTTTGATAAATCCAAAGGGCAAGGAGGGGGGTGTGTGTGTTGTACAGGAAACTGGACTTTCAAGTACTGGTAACTTTCCAGTGGGGGAGATGCTTAAGGGCTTATTTATGTGCTGCAGTTCATGCCTTTGAAAGTCTTTTAGGATCATTAAAAGGGTAGGGTGAAGGCTTTGATATATGGTGTTTTGAGAACCAGAGTACTTTATAGTTTCATTTTAACTAACTGCTATTTTTAGGAGTCTAGCTTTCTTGTGCCCAAAGTAGCATCTTATTTTTTCCCTTGTTCAAATAAGGCTATAACAATTGAAAGTATTAACATAAATGAAAGCTCTGAAGAAAGTAATGAAGATATTTTTGAAGCAATGGGATTAGTGGTTTTCTTTCATTTCAGTGACATGACTTTATTGTGCACATAGAAAAATACTTCTGTAATATTTTTGTTCTCATAGTTGCATTAAGCATGAATTCCTGTTTTACAAGACTGACTTACTGCAAAATATTAAGGATATGGGATTGTGCCTCTTCTATACATTCTACTATGGCAAAGTTCATATTAGACTAAATGAAGGGAATCCAGTTTGTGTAATGGAGACAAGGATGTAGCTTTTGGGATTCCAGAACTTATGGCATGTTACTGAACCAGTAAGCACTCTCTCTCTCTCTCTCTCTGTCACTTAATTTACAGTCTTTATTTTGTAAGTCATATATAATAATTTCAGCTGTAGCCAAATGCAGTCTACTTTAAGCTGCATTGGTCCTGCATTTCTTTCTTCAGTGAGATAAGGCCTTCTGTTCAGTGAGAAAATGTGACCAACCTTCCAATAGCTGATCCAGATTAAGTAACCATTAGATATAATTACTGTTCCTAGGGGGAAAGTAATTCTGCCTTACTGAAATTCTTTTATCTTCAGTTAACTTACTCTGTTCTTACTGGAAATATTAAGTGAAGTGCCAGCTTGCTTTAGGCACTTCTTCCAAAGCTGCTAACATTTGTTTAATTTGCCACCACTGCTCAGGTGTTGTAGTCTAGTGAGCCCCGTGTATTTAGGTGGCACCAGTAAGAAGGAGTGGGTACTTGAATGGCGCTGGATTTGCTGAACACCTTGTTAGAGCAGCTTTCCATCCCAATCGTCTGCTTCTGTATGGATCAATAAGGAGGGTTGGTGACCTGCTTTTCTGTCCTCTCCCTATACCTTGCATTGTGGGAGGGGAGGAGCATGAATAATTTTTCTCTTTTTCTGCCTAGTGACAAACTAGGCTTTATTACTTCCACTGTTTTTGGGATATCTTATGTTACTTATATAAATATATATAATGGCAATCCATTTTCAGAGAGCGGTGATAACCTTGCTTGGCATTAACAGATGGGATGTGTATGGATGTGTAGGTTATTTGAAATTCAGAGGCCAGAACCAGAGTTTTCTGGCAGAATGGGTGTCTGGGAGAGGAAAGGCTAGAGCACCAGGGACCCTGTCTAGCTCAGTTCTAGATTAGGTTCACTTGGATACACCTTCTCATTAGGCAAGCATACTCCCTTCCTGCGCTGACAAACTCTGTTGAATGTGCCTACTATTTTGACTATAAATATAAACCTAAAACTATTTTGAAATGGTCAGCTGGTGCAGTGTGGGATAGGACTGGCTTCAGAACAGAAACAGGTTTATGTTTAAGTAGCTCTTCCATTTTCCTGGGGCTTTGATTTCACTTTAATGAACAGAATCCATTTTTTTATGCTCATAAATCTATTAAGTTAGTTGGGTAGTCTTAACATCGTTCTCCTTCCTTCCGCTCTTCTTGTTTTCTCCCTGATCTATGTCTTTCTACACAGACTAAATCTAACCCAGTATATTTCTGGATGTAGCTTGATCTGAAAAGTCTGGTTAGATACATACGGACTAGCTCTGCTCTTTTCTGGGGGAGAAAGGAAAGAACTTTAAATAGACCTTTAAATAGACTAAGGTGTTGATGCCCATACCCCTCTAGCTAACATAGCAATGCATTAACAAAGCCAGAAATTAAAGCAAAGTGTAAAGGTTAGTCTTAAGCAAAATTTATCCAGAGATCTCAATGATTCTTAGCTTTAAATAAATATAAGGAGCAAAATCTGTCTTCTGTTAATTCACGTTGACAAAATTTCCCACAACTGGCTTGTCTAAAGGAGAGAACATCAGATCCGCATCTTGTTAGCCAGATAGTCATTCGTGTCCTGTGTCTGCTAGCACAATTGTGAATTTTCGGCTGGAGAAGTGATGTGTTGATGTTTGGCAACTGCTAGTAACTGAATTTGAGGGACCATTTTTTTTTTAGGTTTCATGATCCTTAGAATAAGGATGACTGTAAAAGCCAAATACATACATATCTAGTACCTGAAAATTTGTAACTTTTGGCCTGACTTGCTCTTTTTGCCATTTAGCCTGTTTTGATTTTCGTAAAGAGCTTCTCAGCCCAAAGTTTAGTATATCATTTTTATTGGGAGAAAATGGCTTTCAGAAGTGCACGTTGTACACCATAATGTTTGTAATGGCGCTGTAAATTATGTACTAACTCCAGCTAGCACATCTTAACAAAGTGTGACACCTGTAACCTTTTACATTTTTATCATCAGTTGTGCTGTTTTAATAGTGACTTCACATCAGAAAGCACTTATTATGTTAACAGGGTGTGTAAAGAAGATAGCTTCTTTTTCTTCATGTTTGCTAAACAAATGTTAATTTGCTGGGGGTACTACCTGAGTCTGTATTCTGCCTGCCAGCTGACTTTTTGAAGTCTGCTTTGTAGAAGCTCGCAGGGGTGCCCTTTGGGACCAGATGACCTGGGAGGAAAAATCCCAGTACTGGCTGGAGTAATTGACAAAATAATGTTTTCCTTGTATTTTCAAGAGGTTTTTCAGTTTTAAGGGCACAGCTGAGGCTTTTTTTTTTTTAGCCTTTTTTTGAGGTTCCTTTTTAAATTATGTGTCACTTGAAAATTTTTCCTGCTTGGAGACTGATGTTTTGAGGGTGGTGATGTAGCCAAGGAAAGACAGTAATTTTGAGGTTGTCCCTTTCCAGAACTGTGTGCATCTTCAAAGTCTTGAGGGTAACAGCTCCTGATAGGCACTCGCTGCTGCTGCTGCTTTTGAAAACGAAAAGAGAAAGCACTAAGGGAAGGGTTTTTTCTGTCCTTCCCTGCCCTCCCCCCCCTTTTTTTAAAATTATCACTTCCTGGTTGCCTTTTGAGATGCAGCTATTATCTGTTGGCTACAATAGAAGTGATATATTGGAAACAGGTGTTAGACCTATGCAAAAGACTTGCACCTGGTGTATGAAGACACATACATCAGGAGTCTGGAGTGACCTTAGCCTCTTGTATGGTGACCACCAATTGAGTATTCAAAGACAAAATATACTAAGGTAATTTCAGTCTGTCTTACATATCTCTGAGTGTGTCTCATGCTCATCTGGTCATAAGCAAAAGTATGGTCATTGCTATAAATGACAGTTGGTGTGTGTATGTTACAGTCCTACATTCTGATGTTATTTGAAACTAACTAGAGTCTCTTTTGTTTTCTTCTTTCCTTTTAGTATTGGATGAATGAATATACTTCTTCCCTTGGAATTGGAGTGTTCCATTCAGGTATAGAGGTGTATGGCCGAGGTACGGACAAGAAAAACATAATTTACTCTTTGTGCTGGTAGTGCTGTTATTTAAAAAACATTTTTCAGGTAGCGAGGGAAGTCTGGCTCCTGAAACCTGTTCATCCTCTTAAAGTTCTCATGTCTTCTGCCTCTGGAAAAAACCTTGGATATTAATAATCCGGTAGTCATCTTGCATTCTTGTATAAAGCTATGCAACTATGAAAAAGTGTGCAATTTATTCAGCTAGGCATAGAAACCTTTATTTTAGGTTTTGAAACACCTATTGTTGAAACAAACGTATGCTTTGTGGAAGCATGGTTGAATCATGTTTCCTCAGTATTCTGCCAGCACTTAGTGCAAGGAGTTAATTTTTAATTACAGGAACAGTAGTCCATTGCAGATAGGCACCTAAAAGTGCATGATGCTCAGGAAAAACTGTCTATTCCGTATTGGTAGGTTGGTTTGTTTTGAAGAGACAGTTTCTTTAAAAGGCATCTCATGCATACTGTTTACCAAAGATACACTTGTGATAAATACAGCAACACATTCTGATTTTGCTAAATAGGTTGTACTTTGGGGATGCAGCTTCCTGATCTGTTCAGGCCACTTTGAATCCCCATTGCTGCCAGAAGGTGTTTCTGAGCATGCTGTAGCACAGGCTCAGGTCTGAGGTGTTCCTGCCTAGCAGTATAATGATGCTCCGAGGTGATGATGTTGCTAAAAGTAGTCCATTTAAAGAAGAAAAATCTACTTCATTTCTTTTTTGGAATGTGTTTGGAGGTGAGGGGAAGCAGCAAAAGGTGTGGCATGCAATCCAAAGACCACATTGCGCAAACTTATCTTAAACTATAAATGTTTCAGCCACTATAATGGTCACATTGTAACTGGGTTTGCAAGTGTTATCAAAGCAATGAATTGACAAAATACAATGCTTATTGTGAAAACTTTTTTGGATTTCTTTTAATCCAAACCAGAAGGACCTGACTCTTAATAGTGGTGTGCCTAAAACCCAGTTTTTGAGCTGTGCCAAATACATGTGCCTCCCTTCCTGTTCAGATTATAAGAGCTTTCTCATATAGCAGGTCATACGCCTGCTAGAACAATGACTTGCATTTTTCAAAGTACATCAAACCTTATTTATTAACCTGTTGTAAAAAAGATTATCCACAAAGCTGAATGCTAGACTTGGATGATGTGTTACGTGTTTTGAGGAAAGGAAGCATGAAGTCATGCTTAAAGCTTTTTCTTGCATTCTGGGTGTGGCACGCTGTGTTATCTTACAGACACAGAAGGAAGCTAAAGCACACCATGGTATTTTCATGTACTGTAAGTGCTTATGCCAGCAGTTGCTACGTGCAGACTTCAGATGCCTGCGCTGGTTTACTTTCTTGTTATAGTAAAGAACTCAGGACAGTTGAACTCTTGCAAATCAAGAAATTAAAAAAACCTATTAGGCCACTACTCGCTGCCACACTTAGAGCTGTAGTGCGCGCTGAATAGAAGCACCAGCAGACCTTTGAGGATGCAGTACTTTGAATCCCGAATCTGTAAATATGTAAGTGGACTTTTAAAGACAAGCATTTATAAAGAACATCGGTAGGATCTACAATTTAACTTGTAAATCCTCACTTATACAATGAAAACGATATATACTTACTGTAAAGTTATTCAAGTTAAACCTGTACACTGATGTAGGAAATTTCCCATCAGTTTTTACTTAGGTTGACTAGTAATTCAGAAAACTTCATTTCCAGCTCCTTGCATTTGTTACCCATGTAAATAAGATGTCTGGTTTCTAGCTTTAGATCCTTGTGAAGTGATCTTCCAGTCAGTGAGGTCTGCTGTTCTGTACTGTTGTATGCTGGTTTTGTTAAATCTGAGCTTTCTCTTTCAGAATTTGCCTATGGTGGTCATCCATACCCTTTTTCTGGAATATTTGAAATTTCACCAGGAAATGCTTCTGAGCTAGGAGAAACATTTAAATTTAAGTAAGAAAGATACCTATTTTCTTGCTTTTGAGAAGGCATATTAAAAAGACAACTTCTTGCACTTATTTTTGAGGATAGATGTGTTGAATGATACTACAGGATTTCTGACTTTCTGAAAAATTAGTGTGTTTTCTTTACTTAGAAATGAAAGATGGACAGAGGTGATGAGACAGTGAAGTGTCTACAGCAAAGAACATTATTTTTAGCATACTATTACATTCCTTAAATGTGTACAAATTATGTGGACTTGTGGCTAGCTTTTGTTATTCATACAGTATATAAAAAGGGGTAACTTTTTTCAAGGTAGTGAAATTTTTATTCAAAGAAAAAGCTGAAAAATGTTGTTCTTCAAGGTTTCCCCATATCTCTTTTCCACTTTCTCAGTGTGATTGCCTTGACCCTTCCCTGCACTACAAGCTCTTAACTGTTCTCAGCTGTCTCTTAGAAACAATATCCTTTGGAGCTGAGGGGAAAATTGCATCCAGTGTTTGTCAGAGTTAAGTTGCAAAGAACTTAAGTGAGCTACAGCTGGACAATTGGCAAGGAAATAATCTCTCATGATAAAGATGAAAGTGGTGCTGTAAAATGGAACATAAAGAATCTATGTTATTCTAGGAGGGCAGAAAGATCTCACCACCCACAGTGGGGTGGTTTTTGAGCAATGTATGAACAGTAATTCACCTATATCATGGAAGCCTGATCACCTCCTTCTCTCTCTCTTTCTCTTCTAGAGAGGCTGTGGTTCTAGGCAGTACTGACTTTATGGAAGATGACATAGAAAAAATAGTAGAAGAGCTTGGAAAGGAGTTCAAAGGAAATGCTTATCACCTAATGCACAAAAACTGCAATCACTTTTCTTCAGCTTTATCTGAGGTAAACAAACATGAAGGTCTATAGAAAGGTGCTTCCCAGGTGGCTACAGAGCGTCATCTCCTTCCTGCTTTGGAATGTTTGGCCTAATTTCCAACTTCCTACCTCTGTTACCTTGGGCGAGTGTCACAGTTTTTCAGGTTTTATTTGTGCTTATGTCCAAAGCACAAGATTTTGCTGCCAAAAATGCTAAATATTGTTGTCATACATAGTTTGTGTTCGAGCAGGGGTGTATTTCTAATTGAGACCTAGTAAATAAAGTATTAACAGGATTTCAAAATCATTTCAGATGCTTCAGAGATCACTACTGAGGACAGAACCACGTTATTTTGACGTGTATTTCCCCACAGAGCCATCACACTGAAAATAATTTTTAAAGTTATGGCCTACTGTTACAGAATAACAAAGGCATTGAAGTTTCACAGACAATGTTAATCTGCTTGAGAGGCTTTTGTCAAGTTATTGCTCTGCCAGCACCTGCATCCTGGTCATGTGGATACCCGAGTGGTCATGCAAAGTATCTGACTGTGGAGTTGAATGGACTTTGCTTTTTCCCCCTCAGCTTTATTTCAACATGATCGGTTTGCCAATATGATTGAATGCCTGATCACTCACATGTGTATCAACACAAGGGAAAGGGTCAGGAGCAAGTAACGCAGGACAAAGAGGGGAATGGCAGTTGTGATTTTTGTCGGTAGTTAGCAATCTGTGCTCGTCAGAACTTACTCTTATGTTTCATTGAAGCACTCCAAAAAAGGGATGGCTATTTTTTCCATGGTAAACTTCTATAAAATTTAATTGTTCTTTTTTTCAAAATAGTTAATGGCACAGTTATTGTATAGCCTGTGTTTTGTGTAGACTGTTTGATCTTCCAGTGGTACTGGAAAATTTTACTGAGATGATGATTCATGTGCAATGCTGGTACAAGTAAGTAGAGTGAGACACTGACAAAGCTGCAGTTGGCATGAAATCTGGCCTATATGGCCAGGTTTTTGCCATACTCTTCAACCGCATGGTCCTGTTGTTTCTATTTTATATCTTGTCCTATTTAGTGTTCAAATTTACTATAAAGACAGGGATATAATTACAAGTTAAATGCTATTCAGTTAAAGCAGAGTAATGCTCCTATTAGCTATGATTTTCTCCAGCTTTGCACTGGAGTAAGTAATACCAGAAGTGAATATGGAGGTAGTTAAGTAAAATAGCTCACTCCTTATTCAATGTACAGTAAAAACAGGTACTTAATGCAGTTTTATGTATTTTTGAGGAGTTGAAACCAGCTTTGCATTGTGTAGCTTCTCTTGTTCCAGTGAAGCTAAGTGTGTGTGCTTGGCCTGTGTGCTGTAAGATAGTGACATCTTGTGTAAAGTCATCAGAGGCCATCACAGTAAATAGCCTCAGCTGTACGCGTAACTCCATGTAACTGTAGTATTGACACTGTCTTTTTGATCGCTTGATTTCAGGGTGCCTTTTTGTAATAGTGAGATTTCTCCTGCAATTTCTATTTCTGAGGAAACAGCAGTGAATAGAAAGCATACCTTAACTCATTTCTGTGCCTTTTATAGAAGTTATTCAAAAAGAGTGAGGTGGTTAGGCTTTTCAGGACTTCCAAAAAAGTGTAGAACCATGTGTCAAATTCTCACAGTGGAAAACGAGTCTGCTTGCGTGACTTGGGATGCTGCTTTTACTGATGGAGAAAGTCATCTTAGTGCAACTAACTTGAGCGCTTCTTGACTGGCATTTGTGATACGTAAATCGTAAGGCTGCTGCAGCCTTTGCTTTTTATTTACAGTACTGTGGTTTCGTTACTGCTGAATCCAGAAGACAAATTAATGCTTTCTTTTCCCTTCCCCCCCTAGATTCTGTGTGGAAAAGAGATTCCACGATGGGTGAATCGCCTTGCCTACTTCAGCTCTTGTATACCGTTTCTCCAGAGCTGTCTGCCAAAGGAGTGGCTAACTCCTGCAGCCCTCCAGTCTAGCGTTAGCCAGGAGCTACACGATGAGCTGGAGGAAGCTGAGGATGCAGCAGCATCAGCTTCCTTGGCAAGCTCAGCATCTGGGTCTAGAACCGGACGCCACACCAAATTATAAGTCCTCCTCCAAAGTAACAAATGGTTTGAAATACTTCAGTTTAATCTCTCCAGCAAATGACTTCCTGACAGAACATGAGAGTTGACTATAGAACACTGTTTTTATATGCAAAAAAGGCTCTCATCAACCCCTGTTTCAGCTCAGGATTATTTATGTAGTGAAAAAGAATTGCTGGGAGAAAAGGGAAGGATTTTGTGTGAAGCCACCCTTTTCACTTTCACCTGTTTGGTAGACCTGGGTTAACTTAACATCTTGTATAAAGCAGAACTTAAATTATTTGTTTACAGTATTGTGTACTGCTGTTTACAAGTCCTGTAAGGACTCCTGCCACTATGGAAGAAGAGAGAATTTGAGTTTGATTTAACCATTGGTATAACTCAAAAGCAGTGGTCTGATGCCCTGGATGAACTCTTCCCTTTGTTTTCAAGATTTAAGGCAGGTGAACGTTAAATTTCTGAGAAATGCCAGAAACTGCTGAATACTATATATGTGAACAGGGTACTGTGCACTTAAAGTGGCTGATGTAAACAGGTAGATTCCAGGATGTAGGGAGACTGGTTTTGTCTGAGATCTGTTACTAGAAGTATGACCTCTACATTAATGAAACTCTGGATTTTTGCACATATGAAGGGAAATTTCTATCTCATTACAATGCACATTGATCCCTTTTTTTTTAAACTCAGCCATGTAGTTTGCATCCTATCTTCTGTCTGTATGTACGGTCTACTTCAACCAGGATTTAGACATGTGAATATCATCTGTTAGAAGCATCAACAAATTTTTCACTGTTTGCTTTACTTGATTTCAAACTTGTATATAAAAGTTAGTACTTGTATTCTTTTTTTTTTTGTTTGTTTCATATAGTTTGGAATAGTGTAATACAAGCCATTTAGGGTTGGGGAATGGCCTTGCTTTCTGCTGCTGATTTTTGCTTCATTTGAGTTTGTAAACATTCATGTCCTTTTTTTTTTTTTTGAGCTATAAATTACTGCCCAGTTGTGCATATCCGCACAAATTATAGAGAAATCCTAATTTATTTTCCCACAGTCTGTCTGTGGCATTAACTTTCTTGTGAGATGTAATGAAGAAAAACCTGAAAGTTGCTTATGCACCTGCGTGTTTACACAGCAGAACCCACTAATCTGCACACATAATTATATCTGAAGGTAAGAGATATTATTTTCTAAAACACAGAAGTATGTTTGCTGGTAGATTATAATTAGAGCTAAATTATAATTAGTGATCAGAATATATAATGGAATGCCTTATTCTTGTTCGCTTACCAAGAGAATTAATGGTTCTTCCAGTCATTAGTGTAAATTAGTGAGGTTCTCTTGTGCACATAAGGATACAGTAGCACAAACATGAGGGAGGTGAGCTTGTGTATTTTGAAAGACTTGCTGCCTTAAACTAACAAAAAACATACCATCCGTAAACTGATCAGCTCACAAAGAAGCGTGCATTACTAGAAGTATAAATGATTCCTACAAGCTTTATTTTCAGTCTGTTGCTGGGTTTAGTTTTTCCATTAAGTGAAATACTGACTCTACAGTTTCTGCTGTTTAAAAGGCAGAAAGTCCTCTTAGGAGGCAAGAATGCTTCATGTTACAAATGCTCCTAGCCATGGGTAGTCTGTGCCATTGAACCCAACAGGAAGGTGCAGTAGGCTGTATCGTAGTAAGAATTCTTATGATTGCCAACTCTGGCTCATGTTAGAAAAGGGCAGAAGTTTTTCTGCTAGCAGTTGGGTTGAATTCTTTGTCAGACAGTCTTTAAGTTTTCACTCATCTTCTGTGATGCAGTGTAGGTCCAGAGAGAGAGAGACACTCGGCTCTGGGGGGCGGGAAAATCAAGTGAGACTCTTTCTGGAAAGAATGGGATAATAGTAGAAGTCTCTTTAACTGTAGTTTGGTACGTGTTTTAATAATCTCTTCTACCAAGCGGGAAATGCTTAGGACTGACAAGTCTACCACTAACTACGTTCTCTGTTTGGTCTTCAGAAGCTGGACATACTGACTGTCCCCATTGAGTGCTTTTTCACTTTAATCTCTGAATTTGAGTTCTCCTTCTTTTTTTCCTGTAGTGAAAATGAATACGGTGGTCTCCAGTCAGCTCTCAAGCATTACAGAACTGAATCTCACACTACTTACAGCTAAGACAACAGGCCACAGAGAGGTTATTTTGTCTCTGCTGTGCAGCTGTGGTAGTAATGTCTCCGTGACTAAGTCTCTTGGCCAAGGCAGGTCCTTTATTTCAGCTCAGGGTTGAGGCCACTGACCTAGCAATGTACTGTAGCTTTTCCTAGGTTTTAGGAAAAATAAATAGAATGAATTTTCATTGCTACCTAACTTTTATGTACCAAAATCAGCTTTTTAGGCTTCTGATATATCCAGAGCGCTAGGTCACAAATCTCTACACCTTCATTAACACACGCAACTACAGCATGTACAATGCAAGAACGTGACAGATCACAGCACAGTTTTTATTTAGAAGTAAAACTAAGACTATTTTTTATAAAGCAGACTGGAAAGTTTGTAACAAAAACATTCATTTTATTGGTAGCTGTACAGGTGAAAATACTGTCTTATGTTCCACTTTTTTGTTTGTTTCAAAACCATCCATTTGTAAATCCAGTGAGGAAACTGACACCTGAACCCTGAAGGCTGTTGGGTGTTGTATCAAAGCAACCAGTACTGTAACTTCAGTCACGTGCTGTCAACTCGGCCTCCACTGGATGCCTCCAAGAAGTCACCCTGCCAGTGGTTACTCCTATTTGTTAGCAATAGAGCAAGTTACCTTTCACCAGCATTACTGCCAAGCAGGGATTACTTTAGTCTACTAATGACCACACTGTGCTAGGACTAGAACACTCCAAAATGCTGTGAGAAAGCTGGACACCTGTGGAGTCTTTTCCATCAAAACGGGTAGAAAAATATCACTACTTCAGGGTTCTGCTCTGTTTACTTTCTCATTCTCATTTAATTTTCTGTAAGATAGTACTTTTGATACATATTATATTCTTTAACTCAAAGTCATTTTATTTAAATGCCATTTTCTGTTCAGCAAGCCAAAAAAATCCAATGTACTGTCAGTGTGCACCAGTAACTTCAGAATCACTTGGTAAAAACATAGTTGCATTACTTCTAAAATTTGCAATGCAATTCTGATCACTATTGATACATGATAATTTTCACTGTTGGAAGTTGGTTACAAGCTGAATATTCACTGATGCATTTTTTGTAAACTTGTATTCAAGTTTACTGTACTACATAGTATTTGTATAAAATTCAAAGAATTTTGACTTTTGTTACCTGTACATGGCAACAAGTTGTCTAGCATCTTAAACTTAAATCCATCAGTTTATTAAAAATACTTTTATAAAAAAAGACGGTTGTGTGTGTTATTCCCCTGGCACCTACAGCTTGTTTTGTCAGTGCCACCCAAGCTGATCTTTGGTTTTGAAAGATGCTTTCAAAGGATAGTAAATCTATCAAGGGTTTCCTATAGTTAAGCTGTAGGCTATGTTCTGACATGGGCATCAGGAGCTGCAGTTTGGTTTGTCTGAGGCATTATTAAGAGCCACTAGTTTTTAATAGACTAAATTCAAAATATTTTCAGATTTGGTGTGCCGTGCTTTGCATGCTGAGCCTGGCATCTCCGTGTGCACTGCTAATGAAGATTGGCTAGGACATGACTTGCTGGAGAAGCTGCCAAGATACAGCTGTGTTCCCTTTTCCAGCTGCTGCTGGCCCCTAATCACTAGCAAAGCTGCAAGAGAGTTTGAGGAACTCATAATGTATTGAAAGGAAACTTGGCAACTTTGACAGAGTTCATCAATTTAGAACTGTGAATTCCAGATAAATTCACTTGTGGCATCCCATGGCCAAGAGTGCCTATCCACTCCTAGGAGGCAATCAATACACAAAAAATATGTATTGCATTGTTTGGTAATGGGTGAGTAGCTGAATTTAACTGAACTGTTCTTGAAGAAAATAGAAATGTTTCAAGTGAAATTTCATTTTATAAAACAGTTTATTCAGGCATGCATGGTTTATGTTGCAAATTTCTCATCAGAACAGCTTCTCAATAGGCAAAGCTTTTTTACAGCTAAAGGCACCTTAGTCATATCACTCCCCCAAAAGAAATGTTTTCTTTCACAGTGCTTCATATAATGCAATGAAAACGGTTATTGGACAGTTCCTGACTTTCTCTGATACCCTCTGATTCGACCTAAATCAAATCCTAAAAAAACTTCAACAAACTTTTCAATGTAACAACTTGTCAGGGAAGCCCATGGCACGGCTTTGAGAAAGCAGCTGTACTCCACCAGTAACTCTGATTTCTACTGGCCTAGAGTAGGAATCCTGTATTTCTCACACGATCTGGTCCACTGAAGTTAGCATATCACAAATTAAACCAGGATCTAGCCATAAAGAAATGCAAGATTGCTGCACTGGTGCAGTTCTAGCTTGCTTTGGGGATGGTAGAGGGTTACACGTATCTCCAGGTCTCCTTAGAGAAGGATGTTATTCACACTGGACAGGCCCTCCATCTCTGACCAGTAGCCCAGGACAAGCAGAGCTAAGGTAGTGCCATTCCTTCTGCAGGTGGAAGATGGGTGGCCAGCAGTTCTTGTATTCTTTTCAAAGTGGTGTGTCAATCCTGTAATCCTCAAAGCAGAAAGCCTGCTGCACTTGCTGATTACTCACTGTACTGCTTCTAGCCTGTGAGGTTGTGTGAAAGGAGAGGAATCGCTCTTAGTGTCTTCTGAATGAAGCCAGCGAAGGTGAGCGAGGGGGGCTTCACATGTGCCTCGTGGGGGCTGTTCAAACTAAGCTCACGGGTTTCAACTCTTAAGATTTCCTTTCAGGGAGCCTTTTTTTAAACCTCCTTATCCCCTTTCAGCTTTACACAGCCTGAAACAAGGCACTCAAATACTGGACTTCAAGAAGCCACTACTATGTTGCTAAACCATTCCTGCGAGGGCTCACCATAGCTAGGGAAGAGGGTTAGGAAGGGGTTCAAGCCATCTCGGATAAGAAAAGCCTTTCCCACAGCCGTGATGCGGGCCTCGTCTTCTGCGCCAGGAGACTGTGGGGCAGCAGCATGGGGGCTTCAAACGTGCCTTTTGTGGGGTTTGGGTCTGGTCCCAGTGCGGTTGCTGGCACGGTCCATACAGGTCTTCCTTTACAGTCAGATAAATTACATGAATCGGGCACCCCCCGCCAAACAGGGCACAGGCAAGTTTTTATTGGGCTCTAGTGAAACGTGGCCAACCTCCACGGCCAGCAAGGGACCGGGGTTGGGGGGGTGGGGGGAGGAGGCCCTCTGTTCCCAGTGCGTGCCTGAGTGACACGGCGAATGCGGTTTCGGCTGGCTCCCTCATGTTTCCCAGGTCTGAACGGTCATTACTGTTAGCTCAAGCAAAGCCGGGGCTTTCCTCCCAGAATAAGAATAAAGCCCCATTAAACCCACCTAATGACAACACAAATCATGTCGAACAGAAAATGGCTTGTGTTCCCTACTCGGGCTTCTGAGGCTTGCAGGTTTTGTTCTGGTTTTCCCATTCCTAATTTGCCTGTGGGAAACGCTGCCTCCCCCCAGCCCTCCCAGGACAAGCACACAATAGCGGCTTGTTTTTTGCCTGGAAGGAATTGCTGAGCCTTTAAATAGCTGGAATTGAGTTTATTTTTCTTCTCTACTTCAGCACATTCATTACCAGAGTCATAGCATCCTAAAAATGAGGATTTCCAAGAGCACTGGAATTTCCCTCCTTTTTTTTTTCCCCCCAAAAGATGCTCTGCATCTCAAATTTCATGCACCAGCCCCCTGTTAGAGTCACTAACTAATCCTGCGGTGAAGTGTGAGCTTCCAACAAATTAATTCACATGCCATTAAACAAATATGATCTGAGTAGTGAGGACTAGCAAGAGCTGATGGCAATGTAGCCAGCTCAAATGCAACTGTAAAGGTCAATTGTTTTCTATGTCAGAGAGACTTTGAAAGTTTAGTAAAAGCACTGAACGAGAACCCACGATAGTCGGGGTGACCAGCTGAGTGGAGGCTGCTCGGGCTGGCTCTTACCTCCAGCACTCTGGAGTCAACAGCAGAGAAACACCTCAGGGAGTTCCCCAGCTTTTGAGGATGCTCTCACCTCTGCAATTGGTTCCTTTAAGCTGCTTTGCCCTTCCAGGAGCCTTATGGCTTCTGTGCATGTTAAGAGGTTTAAAGGAAGGATAGTCTCCATGGCCCAGACCACTGTCTCTGTGCCACGGCTACCCGCACAAATGCTCCTCTGGTGAAGCAGCCATGCCACGGCATGCACGCAGGGATGCCATGCTCGCCCCGTGCTTTCGGAGAGTACGGATGAGCGTGGCGTGGGAACTTGCAATGCATCCTTCAGAGAGACAAGCAGCCTCTAGCACCTCTCCAGGTTGCGCTGAGCTTTGAAGGTGTAATGGGGCTTTTATACTAAATATACTGACATGTAATTATTTATGGATAATATACTAACACTGCAGAATTAAACCAAGTACAAATAGGAATCTCTTCAGAGCTAGACTATGCACCTTCCCGGTCCTAGCTGGTAGCATAACCTGTATGTAGCACATCCAGAACAATCAGCTCCTCAGAGTCATCTTTTTCTCCCTCACTCTGTCCTCTACAGATGTTCAACTTCCTAAATGGTCTCTGAAGACCTGCCTTTTACCTGCAGACCAGGTAACCCTATAGGTCATTACACTCTTCCCTGATGGTGTCATGAGCTAATCTATATTTCTTCCTTATCTTCTGGGGAGGTTTACTGAGAATGTCTTGAAGTAGCAGCAAGCCCCCAGAAACAGGCTCTTGTTTAATATTCACCAGTGGTGGCCTTTGCAGTATACCTGGTAGCCTGGAAAAGCTCAATTCTGTCCCTCCTTGCAGACTCCAAGGTGACTTTCTGCCATCTTTCCGAGCCAGCTGTTGCCTTTAAGCTGTGTCTGCAAGCTGGAGAAAAGTGCTGAAGTAGGTTACTTTTCAGCTGATCACCTTTCATAAATTTTAATCTTTCAGTTTTATAGGAAAAAACCCACCCTAAAAGCACACTTCTAGTGACTGTCAGCTTGAATTTGAGAAGCTAGTCTTTGAGAAGCATTAGAAACCCCCTGTCCACAGGCAGCTGGAGAGGCCGAAGTATTTGATTAACAGCTCTTCTAGTTTTTCAACTGTGGAAGCCTGTGCTGATGACATTATCCTTCTGTGATGACCTCTGAATAAGGAAACCTTTGCCCTCCTGTCTGAGCAGCCCACAAAAGCTCTCTTGGTGCTCCTTTTCCAACAGCAACTTGCTTTTGGGGAGCCACGGGGACAGACTGTCCACAAGGTTAAACCTCTGCCATTGGGGCGCTGCAGCAGGTGCAGAGCGTGCCCTGCCAGGGTACCCGAGCCAGCACCGCGCCGTGCCATGCCACTCAGAAGAGCAGGATGGGCTCTCAGAGACCCAGCAAGAGATTTCAAGGGCTCCATCTCGGTTCCCCCCTCCCCATAGCATCACCTTACTCTCTACTTCAGAAGAAGCCCCTGATGCAATTGTTATAGCGTTATGTGATCTTTCAGCATGAGGGAGGGCTGCCACTCAGACCCAAGGGCTAAAGCTGCTTTTAAATTCAAAACCGTATTTTTAAGTAAAACACTCCACACCGGTGCCTGCAGTGTTTAAAGAAATGCAACCAAAAGCTGCAGCTGAGCCGGGGTCAGACAAGTCTCCTCTCTACCCGAATGCACAGACAAAACCTCTAGTTATGGAAGAGCATGATGTGGGTTTGTAGCTCCTTAGGAAACACCACCTGCCTTGGGAGGGAGACAGACGTAGGGAGGCTTGAAAAAGCCCAGCCGTTGCTCCCCTCCGCAATCCCTGCTGCCAGCATCCCACCCGCAGGGCGACGTCGCAACAGAAACACTAGGCACAAGTGCTCCTGGAGTCTTCTCCAGCAGCTCTGTCCCTCCCTGCGGGGGCAAGGCCATGGGAGGGAAGGGTCCGTCCTGGCACTGCCCTTATTGCCCAGGCAGCAGTCAGCGAGGCAAACACCCCGCTCTCTCCCACCTCCCTGGCAGAAGACATAAGGAACTGCCCGCCTTCAGGGGGCTCCCCTCCATTCCCGTGCTGCGAGGCTGATAAGCAAACCTGAAAAATAACAAAGCTGGGCTCTAAAACTGAACAGGGAATGAAATGCTGTCCCACTAAACGGCGCAGCAAGCCTGGCTCCTGTAACACAGTCCCACACAGGGGATGGGGTGGGATGGGGTGGGATGAAGAAGGCTCTACTGCAGGTTCCTGCATGCAGGTCCCTGCATGTACAGGGACATGCTTAAGGCACTCAGTCAACAATCTGGTTCACTTGGACAAGCAGCAAAGAAATAAATAGCCTGGCTTTTACACTTTGTGAGGACAGTAAGGGCTTTTCTAATGTTTGCATAACGCAATATTACCATTTAAACAAAAAGCTGAGGTTCTGCTCGCCTCACCGTGCTTATATGAGGCTTGGAACAAGAGTAAAGGTGGAAACTGCTTTGTTTGTGGTAAACACCTGGCTGTGGGGACCAAACAGCTCTGCTGCCATGGAGCTAAAGGACAGACTCAAGCCACTCCTCCCTCTTGTGAGCACAGGGATTGTGCTCAGGAGAATGCAGACACGCTTCTCTTTGCTGACTGGAAGAGCTCACCTTCAAAAAAGCACCCAGAGAAAGACCATCTCATCAACGCCCAGTTGCTGAAAGCTCAAGCTCTAATTGAAAAAAAAGTCGCCTGGTGCCAGGCACTAATTGTCCCGATACAAGTCTTGATTATGGAAATGCTACAAGTCATCCAAACATGGCCAGTCTAAGCAAGCATCTGCCTGGCACCGCCACGTTTTGTGCCAGAGTAACAGCACCGGGATACCTTGGGCATCACCCCCACGAGACAACAGCTCTCTGCTCCTTCTTCTTGCCGATCCCTTCAAGGTTTGTGGCTAGAAAAGAGCACTTTCCAGACTGACGCTAACGCTGCTCATACAGCTTTGCTCTTCAGAGCTGGCCTCAAAAGGCACAATGGTGTGTTTGCACCTAGTGCCCTTTAGCCATTTAAAGAGGAGTAGGTAACATAACCTTAACCACAAGTCCTCCCATCTCTGCTAGGGCCTGGGACTGCCACAGCGGTGGGAGGCAGGGTGAGGACATCTCAAGACCTTTCCTCCTCCCGCCCTCCTCCCCTGGCTGCAGGACAAGCTGCCCAGAGAGGCAGGATGAGGCGGGATGAGGAGGACGGGCAGCAGCCGGGAGAGGCACTGCACTCAGGCTGCGGCCGGTGGAACAAGCTGAAGCCTTTGGGCCTGGGCTTGCCCACCTCACAGCAATGAGCAGTGTGTGTGCATGTGCAGATGGAGGGAAGCCCAGTGGCATGGGCTGGGGAAGGACAAGCAGGTCATCGGTCTTCTTTCCTGTACTCGCTGCAAGTTGTTTCTTGGTTTCCATGGAAACCGGCTGCTGCAGAATGATGCTATGAAAACGACTTCCAAGATTAAAGCTAACAAATAGATTTGCTTTGCTCTAATGAGAGTAGAGGGACTCATCACCGTATTGCCCTGCCTGTGGCGTAAAAACGGTTTCAAAGAAGTTGCAGGTACCCCTGAGACAACCTGCCAGCAGCGAGCACTGCATCACCTGCCCCATGTTGCTGAGAGCTGGCGCAGCCACAAACCCCAGGCAGGGCAGAGGAGGAGGAGGAAGGAGCAGGGACTTCCAGGTCCCGTTAGCTCCTTGCAGGTGGGTACAGCTCACACCAGTACAAGAGGCAGCGCTATTGCCAACTCTGAGGGCTGAAATTTATTGTTTGCCCTACAAAAGCCAAGCCAGCAGAAGCAGCAGCCATGTATGATGACATGGCGAGATCTCCAAGAGGCTGCAAGGAGACTATACTGCAGCACCTTGAGTGGAAAGGGTAAAGGCAACAATGGTGGGTTAGAGACAAGTGCAGTTACTGCAAGGCTTCCTGTCCCTCCTACCCAAATACTGAACGGGGGACACTTTATTCAGTGTCTGCTTTCATATTTGACACGGCCACCAAGTGGTCAAAAATCAGTCTTGTATGAAGACGAAGTTTGGATAGGCCAACTCTTATGTAAGTTGCTCTCAGAAATACATGTATTATTGAATAACCCAAAGTCACGCCTCGCACAGAAGCTCTGTAGCAACAAAGTGAGCCAGTCTTTGATGGAATAATTGGCAGAAAAACGTGCAAAACTTAAAAAGCTTAACTGTCCCTACATATTATTAATTACTTCATCAAGTTTCATTTGGAAAGAGTCCATGAAAATATAAAGAGGCATTTAGCCTAACAAGAGAAATGCCACAGCCCAGGTTAGGTAGCACAGCGCAGGCCTGTGGTTAATGCTCAGAACTGGTGGTGTGAAGACAAGCTGTGCCCACCACCACAACAGCGACTCACGTCTCCTGTGAAAGGCGGCAGAACAGGTGTGTGGACCATGCCCTGTGCCTGTTCAACTTAATGCAGTGCTAGCACCTGCAGGTAATCACTTCAGTGGAAGAACAGCCTTCTAAATGGATAATAATCAGGCAAATCAGAGAAAACACCTGGAAACAGATGCTAGCAAGGTGGATTTCATTTTTAGCATGAATTTTGATGTTTCTAGAAGTTGCTCTAACATTTTACAAAAATGTAGTCAAGAATACAGAAATGCTGAAGGCAGCGAAATCAGACATCAAATATTTTTGTTGAAGTCCTGCAAATATGACAGCTGATCATATGGCACTAACAAACAAGTGTTTGTTACTGAAAAGTTCCCGTGTTCCTCGGTGCAGTGAAAGCTACATGATCTCAGAAGTGTCCCGTGAATATTTTTCTGCATCTCTGCTGTGAAATCCACTCAAAATGACTATACTGGATTACACATGACCCTGTTTCTGGAGAGACTCCCACAGCGAGACTCTACAAAACTTGAGGATGTAAAATTGGAAATCTTGGGAGCAATTAGTGTTCTGTTGTGGAGTGTTTCATCTCCTTGTGCAGTGTTAAAGCGCTGCTACGCAGGCCTCGGGACTATAAACACTAATTACTGGAGCCATGTAGCTGAAGTCATAAAGAACTTTACAGTACGACTAATAAGCAATCAGATGCTAAATTAAGAAGCAGAACATGATGGTCTATAGTCCATCAAAGGAGGAACAAAGCCCCTCAGAAGACAGATACGGTATTTTATGGAAGAAATGTGTAGCTCAGAAGTCTAACTGTGGCATTTGAAGATACACACCGTGAACAGACACATGGTATTGCCAATGACTTGATTTACATCTATGCTTAGCCTATCAATAAAGTGATTAATTAGCTGAAAAGAACATGATGGTCACTCCATAGGTGAGGACAGCAAAAGAAGAATACATTATACAACATATAAGGCAGTGATTAAATGTACAGAGAGGAGAGCTGTGGCTTGGGTTCTTCGGACTCAAGCTGCTGGACAGTCAGGGCACAATTTAGTTGCCTACACGCTGGCATTGGGTCCCTCTTGGTTTAGCCAGCCAAACATAAGGTACTTTTCCAGCTGATTTATTACTGTCATGGGAGTAACGAAACTCACACATACTTGAAAGGAACTTGTTTGGCATGGTCAGGATTTGCAGGATTGAGTAAGCTCTCCATCATGTAGCCTTTCCCAGATTTCCTTCTGAACCTTCCTCCCAGCTCACGTCAGAAGAGGCTTAGATGCTCTTTGGAGCCTTGCCAGGGAAGGTAGAGGTTGATGTGAGGGAATCAGCTTTCCAGCCTACTACCTTTCTTCCCGGATGAGCAATTTGTCTCAAAGTACTCCACCTCCTCTGAAACCCTCGCACCCACATGGGTGGCATTCCCTGAGAGAACAGCTCAGTCACTCTCCTGATGAGCTTGCAAAAAGCATGGCTTTATGTTCCAGCTGGTCCAGCTGTGGCTTAGCATTTAGGAGCTGCTAGGAAAAACATAGCACCTGGGTGTTGTCTAAATGGTTAGGGCCAGAACAGTGTCAGGAGATGGGTCCCATAGTAAATAAAGGTCTTGGACAGCAATCACAGAAGCCAGGTTTTGCATCAAACCAAGGATTTAGGGAGGAAGCTTGGTCAGGAGTTAAGCTGATGTTGAGAAGACAAGGCAGGAGCCTGGACAGAAGATGAGAGGGACTCCAGGAAGCCCTAGAGGAAAGGATATCTGCCTTGTAAGGACCCATTGAGTAGAGGACAGATTTATTTTCAAAACCTTCTTTATTCTGTCTTACAATGTAGTTTGGAGAGTTGCGTTGTCAGAGTTAATTGCTTCTCTATTCTAATAAAACAGTCTTGGACAGACACGTGAGGAAAAGTGGAGAACAGCAGGGTAAGGTCGGCTCAGCATGCTGGCTGACTCATCCCAGCGCAGGCAGCAATACTGGCTGCTCAGGGATGCGAGTCCTTACATTCTTCTTCGCTGTCAAAGCCTCTAGTTGCCCCTGAGACAGTCAAACCCTCAGATCAGATCAGGATATGAACGCTCATGTCTGATTCCCAGATTGTTCAGTTGGTCTTTCTTACTTCTGTTCAGCCAAACACGTCAACTTTCAAACTAATTTCCAGTCTAGAATTTGCTTGACCCACGGTCGCTACAGGAGAGGAGAGTGAGTTTCAAAATTGATTCCCAGTGTCCCTTTTCGATAGCAGCACATGCAGTAGAGGAAAATCACCCATCAGCCTTGTAAAGAGCATCTTGTGCAACTTGTTAATTGAAAATTGTCTGAGACATTGACAAATCCAATTTAATCACACAGTGATAATTGAACGCTATCCTGAATCACAATAGCAGGGCCTTCTGATAGCGGCACTGAACATTTTCTCTGTAGCTTTCTCTTGCAACACCGAGGTGTTCTTTCAGTTCACTGATGCTGCCGTGCAGCTGCTGTCCTATAGCAGTAAGACGTGAGTATCCTCAGCCATGTGAGAAGAAAATGGGGCTGGCAGATACACACCCAGAATTGCTGCAGGCAAGTTGACACATATGAAATCCCTGTACCCTGATGAGTGATAAAACAATAGAGGCATTTTATTTTTTTTAATCTGACTCATCCATTCACTTCCTCTGCCTGAGGGCAACACATAGGTGAGAACAACTTTTAGCTTCCAATAACTGGAAGAATTTTCCCCCAGATGGAACTTCCTTGGTCAGTAACTGCTGGCAAGCAGCCTCGGGAATTTTGAACATGGTTTTTAAATAGCTTCTGAAGCAGGAAGGAACCTTCAAAAGGGCAGTGAAATTGAGTACTTCTGAACTGATCAAATAAGCACGGACTACGTGTGTTACCTTCTAACCATGGAAGATCAACGAGATCTGCAGGAGGGGCTCAGCACTGCTGGGATGGAGTGAGAATGGTATGGCGGTACCAAGAAGTCTTCGTGGTGCTTGGAGACTTTCGCTGACCCACTTCTATAACTACATGTCTGATCTTTGCCCAGAGCTGCACACTTTCCTAGTATTTGTATTCTTTGGGGGACGTGGAAGGGGGCAGAGAACACGGCCCAAGGGTTGCTGATGGCCTCTCCTGACCCTAGATGAATAGCTGTCCAGAACTTTCCCATGGAAGACAGAGGTGAAGATATCTGCATGCCTCAGTGCTTTTTCCTGCAGGAGGCAAAGCTTCTGGGATAGAAGAGGTCTGCCTATCAGAACCCTAGTGGGGAGGGAGCATGGGGCATGTATGGTAGTGAAGCTGTCAGTGGAAGGATAGGTGATCTCTCCTGAGAAGCGAAATCATAGAATCATAGAATCATTAAGGTTGGAAAAATACCTCTAAGATCATCAAGTCCAACCGTCAACCAACACCACCATGCCTCCTAAAATGGGGCAAAGAGAGAGAAAGCTTTTGATCATGGAGGGGAAGGAGGAAGTTTCTTTGCTGAGAAGGTTCCTTCAAACCCTCCAGGGCAGGAGCCACCAGCTCCACCTCCGACCTCTCTAACCTTTATCAAAGTTCCCATCTGTGGCTGTTGCTTGCAGAGCCTTTATCAAGTTTCCCTCCAACCACCCCGTTTCCCACCAACTCCTTTTAAGGGAGCATTTAAGCAAACCACCACCAGCTCCTTTCCCTTTCCTGTCAGCTCTTCACAAAGCAGCATAAAAGCAGTCTTCCACCACTGCTTTCTACAGGGCAGAATACACAAGCCATCTTGTCTACCTCCTCCTGTCTAACAGGCCAGTATGCTCAAGGCTAGTAAGGGCAGCTTACCCAGAGCTCTGGAGAAACGTGGGATGGTTCCTCAGGGCTCTCAAGATGGTTGTCAAAGACCCCAGCCAGGTGGTGACACAAGGAAAGTCAAAAAGGACACAGATAGCCAGTGAGGATGGGACAGTGGGTCGCAAGCCAACCAGGGAAGTGCTTTGCTTCCTCACCAAGGTTGTGCAGGGCACAGCAACCATCGGCAATTCAGAGGCTGGCGGGAAGACTGGCACTCTGCTTGTTGTCCAGGGCTCACCCTTTCCCAAGGAGATGGCTAAATACATGTTCGGCTTTCACACTGCATGTGGTAAGGCCAGAGGTAAACACAGCATAGACTTTTTTTACTGTATACAGGGACATGGTTCTGTGACCCAGGGATGCAAAGCAGAGTGTGGCATCTTCTGCCATGTAAAGGGGCAACCAGCCACCAAAAATGATCCAGCCCCTGCTTGCAGACGCAGTGCTTGTGTCCTCACTGGTTCACGGCTAGAGTTAAGGAAGATGTGAAAGTCATGAATTCTTCTAGTGGAGCCTATTGCGTTTCATAATTCACATGACATGAATCACCTGAACATCAGATACTTCAACCTACTGATCCAGTCTTGTTGCACTGGGTTACTTTCTAATGCAGACATAGCTCCAGGAGCACAAAGAACCCCAGGAATAAGCACAGCTGTAGCAAATACTGGGCTTGGAAGGTGGAGGGGAGACCAACAAAGCAGCCAGCAGCAGCTCCCCATGAGAGAAGGGAACACAAGTTACAGCTGCTCTTCTGTGGATCTACAAACCAAAACAGACTTCACTTCTTGAGGCTCCTGCAGCTACTCTGCTCGGACTGCTTGGGTTCCCTCTCCATGTGGGCAGCCTGACTCGCAACAGGAGACATACAAGGTATGGTACCTGTTCTCCTTTCCCAGATGTTTGATTTACTCTGATCAGACACGTTAGCTGAATGTGAAAGCAGGCTGCACCAACAGGATAATATATTGGTACTAAGAATTAAACACACGAAATTTAATGTTCTTTTCACACCAGTATTTTGTGGAAGCATTCATTTGTAACGATGACTTGAAAGTGTACACACTCAAGAAGGATGCTAGAAGCAGAATGGATTTGTGTGCGGTTTTTGTCTCGTCCATACTTCCTACACCATTTTGGACAAAATGACATCTCGGGATTCCTTCCAGCCCTATTTTTCCTGCGTTTATAGTGCCATTAAATATGGTAACTTCATTGTTATTGGGATAGAGGTCCAATAACAATTTCTTATCTTTCTGGACAAGAAAACAGGTTTTATTGTTTTATTTAATGATGCTATTCTGCACTGATTACGTGATATTTCAGCACTTGTCAAAATCCACAGTGTCTGTACTGTGACCTCTTTTTTCCCCCCAAATCATACTAATTTGAATAAATAATTTCAATAAATTTGAAGTTATCAGTAAGCTTTAGGGATCTGGAGAGCTTAGTGGTTTGGTGAAATATCAGTGTATGTGTGTTTAAATGGATTCAAGAAACTTTCAAGAAACTGAGATGTATTAACTACCAAAAAATTAGATTTAACCAGCATTTATACAACTTTGCAGATTCTGGACAGTTTGTAGCCGACATACCTTTACAAATGAGCTAAAATCAGTCCATATGTCATTCTTTGTAACTATAAATTGAAATTGTATAAGAATGTGAAATTAACTGAAAAAGCAGCACTCTTGTGGATAACGATATTATCAAAAATTAGCACTTTTCTCAACCAAAGTCTGCACAATTTCGTTAATTACCTGTCTTAGCTCTGGATCTGAAATCACAGTCGCTTAAAAGCCCAGTGACAGGTGACAGATTGTTCTTAGCAGACACACCCCTAGTAACTAAGGAGCTGATGGTTACTGAGGTTTAAATAAAATCAAAATGCTTAAATTCTACTCCTCTGAGTGCATAGCAGCTCTGCATTTTTTGGAGAAAGACCTAATAAATGAAGTGGTGAAGGTTTGGGGACTGTTCTATGATTTGACTTACAAATAACAGAGCAATCCCTGAAGTTCTTCGATTGGTCTTTTGCCACAACTCTTCTGAGCAGATAATTATGCCAGTTATAGATAAGATTTTAAAGAGACCTCTAATGTGTTCCAAATAAATCTGAGGCTTGCCTGTAGTTAGCTTGGGGAAAAAAAAACCCCAAACCCCAGAACTTTCAACAGCATTAGTTTTTTAATATTCATTACAAGCATTTGAAAAAGATGGGGGATTTAAGACAAACTGCTGTATCACAATGATCATCTTGATCAACGAGTTTAAAATACCCTCACAGGAGGTAAACAAATTTAAAAAGGAAACCATAAAATACGGGAACATACGTATTGCTCCCCAGCACGAGGACAAGGTGGGAATCAGATGGAACTGACACTATTTTTCAGAATTATACTATCGTAAGCCCAAGTTAGCACTCTGAGGGATCATTCATCAAAATAAGCACTCCTTTCCTTTCCTCACTTCAGAAATGGCCCCTCTCTGAAGCACAGGGTTTGGTGCAGCTTGTTGTTGAAGCTTCTGCCAACACAGACTTCCCCAGAATTGGAAGAATAACTCACCAGCTACCCTGGCTGGTGTTAGGCTATTTTAGCTTTAGCAGACCAGAAAAGCTAATCTATTAGACATCAGTTATATCCAGCTCTAGAAGAATTTTAAACGGTTTCTAAGTGAGGTAATTAAGCACATGTTTAGCTTCTGTTCTCATTCCTGCAGACGTACTGAGAAGGCACCGGTCTCCCACACTGGGAAAATAAAACTATCAGCATGGGAAAATGTATGGGAAAATAAAACTACCAGCATAAATAAAGAAAACCTTTTGCATAGATCAGTAGCCACTGAATAGATGCCCATGCCCAGGAGGTCTGCAATTGAATTTAGGGGGCAGCTAGCTATTTCACCGGTGAGGATAATGGCACTGGGCCCTACACTAAGGTTAGGGAAACTCCTGAAGGCTTCCCCAGCAGCACCACTGTGCACATGCAGGGGGACAACAACTAACAGCTCTGTGCAGAGGGTGCACACAAATCCCCCCAGTCCACCCAGAGAGCTCCAGCTGCCCTACTATTTTCCAAAACCTCAGAGCACAGCTTCTGCCCCCCGCCAAATTCTGCTGGCTGACTTTCATCAGGTGCTCTGCAGAGTTAACTCATAGATACAAGTGACTTTAGCCCAGCACCTGCTTTAGGCAGGAAGCTAGGATCCTCCAAAATCAAAATCCAACAGAAGGTTGCAGCCCTCGGTAGCCAGTCACCAACAGACTGACTCAGCCTTGAAGCCAGGTCACAGCGTGGCATCAGGAAAAGAACAAAAAATACTGGATCTGAAAAGAGTAGCGACAAGATATGAAGTATTTTTAATCTCTGATCTTTCTCAGAAAGCAACAGAAACTGCATCAGATACAGAAATATTTATATGCTACATTAACACTCTCAGTGTGCAAGACATGAAGTCATTCCGGTCACTGAATGAGAAAAACCTTGAATTCTTGCCAGGGAACCTGGACACCATAGCGGGACACCTGAGGTGCCTGCAAATCTGGAACAACTGTTTGGAAATAATATGTTGTGCTTGACTTTGATCTCTCAAATCTCAGCCTTGCAGACTGGCTGTTTCTTATGAGATCCTTCTGAAGCCATAAGCTTTCTTTCCTTTGCCCCTTGCCAAAGGTGCGCTATTCTGTATAGGAGATCCCGCCCTAGCATACTGAAACCAGCCTTTGTAGCATGACGAAAAAACATACCCTGACTTCTCTGAATCTCTCAATGATGTGTTTTGGATGGCAGCTGTCTTAGGAGTATACTGTTACTTCCAGTAGAACATCTGGCACGGTACTAGTGGACAGTCATGTCACCAGACAAGGTGGCGTGGGGATAAGTCAGTGAAACCTACTCTAAAATGTTTGGTACTTGATTACAAAATTAAAATAAAAACCCCAAACCCCTTTCCCCCCTCCCCCAAAAAAAAGAAAAACAAAAAAAAGAAGAAAAAATAATAATTAAAAAAACCACCAAGATATAATGAGGTCTACCTGATGCACTGTATTTTTTTTCTAGCTTATACATGGCACGGTTTCTGGACATCCTTGCCAGTCGTCTGATTTGAGTGTCTACTTTGATATGCTCTGCTCCTTGCATGTGACTCCTCTTTCCCTGTATGCTGCTAATTTACTTTAATGGCACGTTGCATGCAAAACCCATCGTCAAAGTGGCTCCTGGCACACCACTTCTCTCCTCTCTTACCCTTCAGTTCAGTGATAGCATTATTATATTATATCACTGCCTGTGTTAAAAATGAACCAGTTGTCCAGACCATAGAACATTAATGCAATAAGAAGGTTCTTTCCCTTCTCTGAGCTCTAACCTAATCTTGGCAAAAATGCAAGAGCCACAGTGAGAAATGCAAAAAGTTAATTTAGCTAGTGTTGGACATATAGAGAAAAGTAAGGACAGGAGAAGCACACCATGATACTTCCTCAGAATACCCTTGCAGCCTCCAGCAACTTGTGCTCAGGGAATTCTTACGCCTGAGAGGGTGCCTGAGCACCTAATAGCCTTCAATAGAAGTTTTTTTCCCCCCTGTGAATTTTGTAGTTCTGATGTGCTGTTTAAATCGCTTATTTCTAAATAAATTCCTTACTGGTGCAACCCTCTTCAGTTTGTTATGAATTCTCAGAAACCACATCCCAAAAGAAACCATTACCATACAAATATCTTATTAGTTCTAGTCTCCAGTTTTCCCTCAGGAATTAATAAAATTAAGCCTGACACATTCATATGACAGACGTGGAACACAAGGCTCAGAGTTCATAATAACCCCCCTCCACACTGTTCGTGATAGAAACCTCAGGACAGCTACTGTATTTTGAAAAATTAAGACGTGAAATGGAAGGGGAAGTTTTAAAAGAAAGTTAGATAAACATGTCAGGAATGAAATGGGCCTGAGTAAAGTAGCTCAGAGGCAAGAGAAGAGTTCCCTTCCACACTCCTGTTTCTATAACCCTATGGTTAATAGGTCATTATTATTCAGATTTATTTCAGAAATAGCATGTATCTCCTAATGTCTTCAATTTCAGAAAACAAGTTCTACATCTTACAAAGCCGTAACTTAAAAAACTGAACCAAAAAAATGGCAGAAATAAATACTACCATCATCTGCTTGAGGTGGATTACAGTGAAGTACAAGAAAGCTTAGTGTCTGTCAGTATTTGCCACTAATACATTTAAAACATGCTTTATAAGCAAAATAAGTCATTTACATTAGATGAAAAATTTTGGTTAAGAAAAACTCTGTTCTATTTTTAGTCAGAAGCATCCTTAAATCCAATTGCTACTAGTAAGTCAGGAAATTCTACATGTAGCTCTACACCTAACAGTATAGCTGCAATTACAACCGTTATGTTTTATATAAGCCTCCTTTTTTAATATAAACCCCTCTTTCTTTTTGAATCAGGTGCCTGAATAAAATAAACAGATTAGAAGGTCTGGCAGAAGAAATAAAGCCACTAGAAGCCTGCACTTGTTTCCTTGGCTTTTAGAGGAGTACGTTGAGTTAACATTTCTTACGTGTTGCAGCTGAAAAGATCATTTGTACAGGCAGTTAGGAATAAGTTAGGCAAAGTCAACCCACAGAAACAATCAGCGAAGCCAACCCAGAATAAAACTGTCTTGCAGTTGAAATTTAATTTGCATTAGCATTAATGCTTGGGGAAAAAAAAAAATTTTTTTTATATCCAATTGTGCGAGCGTGGTTGCTGACTGCCTTGGCAACAGCAGCCTGCACACACTCTTTGTGCCTGCCCCATCCCTACAGGGGTGTTACTCCGACATAACCTATCGCACAGTATCTCTACAGCCGTCATAATAAATATTTACCACCACAAAGCTATCAAAATACATAACTCCTACACACTTGCATCCAATAATATACTGTCCTCCTCCTGAAGGACAAACACCCTCATGACAACTAAGGACATGAGTGGAATAACCATCCTCTTCCCGACTTCTGGCAATTCTCCATACCCCTTGCTTTCACAGCTTACGAAATGGTACGTGGTCACCACAAGCAATTGCTTGACTGCTATTTAAGTAGCTTCAGGGTGACCATGAAGACAGATAAAAAGTCCCACTGGACATCTCCAAAATTAACCTTGAGGCATGCCTCAGCTACTAGCCCAGGAAGCCGATGGCCTGCTACCTACCAAACAACATCTGCAACAGAGCGACTTCTTGAGGCACTTGATCTAAATCTGCACTGCTCTCAAAAGACCAGCATGTTTCTCCCCTTACAACGGCCAGGAAACAGCTTTTTGTGTAGTGTTAAATTTTCAGCTGCACCAGGTGGCAGAGCTGGTGGCACAAAGGAGAAGGCAGGACTGCATCGCAAAGAAGAGGAAGGCCTGGACCACCTCTGGTGTCAGCAGCCCACCTCGGAACAGTTTAAGCTATGTGTGGAGCTGCACGGCAAAGCAGGGAGTGGTTTGATACCAACAAACAGAGCAGCCCCCACTTGCCAGTAACAACTGCTATGGACAGACCAGGAGGAGAGCCTTCGCAAACTACCTGGGCAGAGCGTGCAACCCTTAGGAAGATGCTGAATTCATCTCACTGAAGGTTAGTTATCTGAAAGGTCTATGGTAGCCATCAACCTAAAGTGGTTATCATTCATACCACCTATTCAATGTATTTCTTAGGACAGGCTGTCACATCTTTTGCAGGTGCTTCCTCCTCCACAAGGCTGCATAAACAACTTAGTACAGTATAGGAATAACTTACATGACCAAGAGGTGCTAAAGGTAGGAAATTCCACGTTTGCGTGATGGCTTTCTTCTTCCAGGGACTACAGCCCAAATTGTTTCAGAAGTGATGAGATCCTTCTACGGAGGTTCAGACCCCTCAAGAAAATGCTCTGTGTGATGAAGGAAATAAGCACTGGAGAAGTCACTAAGCCAGGTTCCTGTCTGCACTGCGTGACATGAGTGCCTTTGGTCTGCTGCCCCATGTCCTGTAAATGGTGGCCTCTTTCCTGCTGCTGGACTGACAAGAGTTTTGCCTGGCCTGATCTTTAAACACAGAGGTGAAGGGTGATGGGACAGAACAAGGATTGCTGCCAAAGACCAATCCAAACCATTCCCAAATTGGCAATTTCAGGGTGGAGTGGACAAGCATGCAGCTTTGCAGCACACCTTATTGATCAACACTAATACTGCATAAATATAGGAAAAGTTCAAACTGCTGAGAACGAGTGTCAGCCAGCACGCTATGATGGATAAAATCAAGCATGCACAAGCAGCTTCCGCCAAGGGTCTCCAGCTCCAGATCATGTCATTAAGGAAAGAAGTATCTTTCTTTATCAGTCGTGTCCTTTAGGATCAGAAAACCAAGGCAGCAATTCCAAACGTATACATAAGGTGCCCGGCTTCCAGAAAGGGCGTAGTGTCCCTGTCAGTGGAGGAAGGCATGTAGGCCAGGGCTGTTGCTCAACCACCTTCCCTGCAAGACACACTGGCAGGATACAACGGAAGATACTCTGGGATGTGCCTCTGCTGGGCCAGCTGTACCAAGGGTTGAATCAAAGGTCAGTCCAGCCCTTGTAGCAAGTCATGCTGGCAAGGCAGCGGGCATATTTCAGCAGCTCTCACATTCCCTGTACTATATCACCCTCACAAACCTAACAGTACCGCATGCCTGCACAGCCTCATCCTGCTTCATAAACTAACAGGCTAAAACCTGCATTTTAGCTAGCTAGAACAAGTTATCCACATTTTTATTTGAATCCAGGATGTGAAAAAGGGCATCCTACTTCCAGAGCCTTCAAAACACGTCAGGAGAAAAGCAGCAGAAGCGCGAGGCCTGTGCTTCAAGAGCCCTGCCCTCCTCGAGAGCCAGAGGACATCACCCCACACCCCCGCACACCCCGACCTCTCAGGACCCTACGGGCCACAAAGGAAAGCGAGCTGCATGCTCAAGGCTATCCCAAAGCGTCCTGTCAGCGGCCCCTCTGCTTTTAAGCTAAGGAGGCTCCAGCTCAAGTGTCTTCACTGATCCCAAGCACTGCTGAGCAGCTCTGTGTGTACCTTTAACTCCACGAAGGTAATAGTGACTAATTTTAGAGCAACTTCTGAAACAGACGAGGCAGAACTGTGATGTGCAGCAGTAAAACAGATTAATGACTAAGTATCAAAGAGAGGGAAAAAACCTATAATGTTACGTTTATTGCCAAGGGATATTCATTTGTGTGATTTGGATATTTGGAAAAGGGACAAGTTACATGCAGCACTAAGGGGAAAACCACCTGCTTCTCCTTAGCCTGTTCTTGACTATCAGATCGAAGACGCTGTTTGCATACTCTGCTCTCCAGCACCTCAATTCTAAAACCAATTTCTTGTTTCAAAGCAAGAAAGATCCTTCCATCCTTCTCCTTCAAAATAGGAACTTCTGCAGGCCAGGCCACCTCATTGGCAGTAAAAGCACTGTCTATTTTTCACTATCGTGGCCTTGTTAATCATCTCAGACATATTAGCATGCTCTCATGTTTTCTTACTATATTCCTCAATGTTCGTCATTGCTTAATAGAATGCAATTACATTTTTTAAACCAACTAAGATAAAAACACACATTACAAACTCTTCCAAGGGCTTATGCCAATAATTTTGTTTTTCACATATTGTAGCAAATGTCGTATGTTTGCAGCACGACATACATAATATACATCAGCTTTAAAAAGGCTAAACTACTCACAATTCAAGCAACATTTACTGTTCTTTTTAAAACGGAGGGTAAATGTATTGAATCGGTGTCTTCCGTGAATTCTGAGCATTGCCTGCAAAGTCTACAAAGATGATAAAACGACGATAGATTTGGGACTGCTGGGAAGGATTGAGACTTTGTTTCTAATCCATCAGAGATTTAAAATAGTTTACGCAAACATACAACAGCACTTTTCAACTAGTGATACATGAAAATTGATTATGTGTAAAAGTACTTTGTTTCCAAAATCCTGAAAACACATAACAGAAAACTCAAATTGGCTTAAATTTCAGTGTGTGAAAAAGATGTTTTTATTCAGCATAGGATTAAAAAAAAACCACATAAAAAGTATTATTAAACAAGGTCTGAAGATCTCTCATTCCCCCCAGAAAAGTAATGTGTTTCAAGACACACACAACTTTGCTAAGATGGAAAAGGTCCTAAATTGAACCTACCCTGTAATTCACTACTTAGCAGGTAGAGACTTGTTTTCTTGCTGCAACATGTATTTTTACAGCATCTTGCAGAACTATAGAACTCTGTCCTACGTTACTGAGCACTATTTGCCTCTTCAGATATTACTATAGGCGCAATTATATATCTAAGGCATCATTTCCAGTATGTCTACCTGATTTAGCATAGGACTTAACCCTACTGAACCCACTAGTGTTTTGTCTAAAATTTACTTGTATATGTCCCACATCGGATCATTTTCTTTTGAAACTATTCTTCTTCCACCTCCTTCCCTCTGCCACCAGGGTACTTTTCTCCCAGTTGCACATCATCTTTTCCTCATCCCATTCCAGCACTCTGGGTTGTATCCCGTGGACACTGAAAATAACCTCTCCCCTCATCCACAATGTTGGTCTTATTCAGGCTATCTACACCCTGTCAGGGCTCCCGTAACCTCCTTCTCCCACTAGGTGCTACTCATTGAACATGTTTATGTCTCCTAGTCCTGTTATTGCTCTTTTAGCTTTTAATAACTCAGCTCAGACAGGCTGGGGCCTAGGGCATCCGGCCACTGCACTGACTCAGGGCCTCTCTTCGACGATTTATGGTACACCACTCAGCAGGGAGCTGTTTTTAAACCCGTCCTCCACACGCTGTTCTGTGCCGTGCCACGACCCAGAAAGCAACAGGGAGGCATATGGAAGACTGGTGTCACTCTCCCCGTGCAGAAAGGACCGAGGACCCCAGTGACATGGCACCGGCCGGGGAAGGCGCCAGAGCTGCCTCTCAGAACGGCGAATTGAAAACCACAGCCGAGCGGCGGCGGGAGGCGGGCAGCGCCGGCACGGAGGGACCGGCCTGCCCCGGCCCACAGCCT
>WAAD01000449.1:117958-146205 GCA_013389945.1 Fregata magnificens | reverse complement strand
GGGCGGCGTCCCCGGTGGGTGGCAGGGCCGGGCCGGGCCGGGTCCGTAATCCCTACAGACGCAGGAGTGCGGCGGTACGTGGAGCCTTTCACGCGTTTTCACGTTTCGCCGCCCGCCCCGCTGAAGCACAGCCGGGCGCTGGGAGGAGGAGGATGAGGAGGAGCTGTGCGGCCGCCCGGCTCCCCGCGCCCACGCGCGTCAGTGCCCGCGAAAGCAGAGGGGGAGCCCTGCGCTGGGGACACGAGAGGTTATCGCAAACCAGTTGTGAACCCCCGCTGGTTTTGCTCCAGAGGAAATAATTAGGGAACAATACATGGAAACTGATGGCAGAACGAGGCTCTATAGGGCCAAGTGGGTGGGGTGGGGGTTTTCTGTTTGATTTTCCACAGAGCCCTCTCCGGGGCTTTCTCTTTGCGGGTGAAACACTGTCGTGACACTTGAGCCTTCATAACGCCAGTAGTTAGCAATGGTTAGAGTCATAACAAGTGATTTCAAGTATAGCAACAGGTGAAATACTATTTTAAAAGGGTGCATCATGCTGCATGGATGTAGCAGGGATACCTTCTTAGCTAACAACAGCAACATATCAAGTGACTTCTTCCATATGAGAGTACTTGAAATTACTCATTAGGAGACTAGACCAACATAGAGCAAATCCTTTTTGTCTCATTTATACATGGGGATTATGCAGAAACAGCTGATGGTCGTCCACAGGGAACACAGATAAAATTATTGATGGGGATTTCCATACTTGCATACAAATCCAGCTGTTGTCGGATGCTTGCCATCCCTATTGCCACAGTCAGACGTATTTCACAATGACTTGTCTCACAGAGTTGTCAGTCCTCCACAGATAGTTGACTGTAGTGCTCCTTCTTCAAAATCTACTCTGTCCAAGTCAAATAGCTTTACAAAAAATTAAAACCATTTAAAAACAATCTTTCAAGATTTTAGTTGATACAGTTGCACATGTGATATTTAGTAGTCTAAGGATTTAAACACAATAGAATAAAGATGAATTCTCACACCATCCCTAACAAAAGAATTAATAGCAGAAAGATGTGCAGATGTTGCTATGGTGCAGCCACCTTAACCCTGACCCATGTTATCTTGAGGCCTTTTTGTATGTGGTTTCTCACTCCTGCTTGTGGTGCCAACACGCATTTGCAAGGATGTTTGTCAGGTGGGAAATAGGAGTTGTATTCAAGTTAGAAGACTTGGGTTATGCAGAAGCCAGTGTAGGCATCTCTGAAATGAAAAATGTACTTGTCAGTTTACAGTTGGGTGTATGAATGCCACGTGTAATTACCATTTGAAAATTAAATAGAAAACTGATAGATATAAGCTAGAGTAGGTTATAAATGTGAGGCAGAGTATGAAATAATTTGAATAATTTTTACCAGTAGGTTCATTTAAAAACTTACCTGTTGTATATAGAAGAATTTCTGTGCACAGCCCCTGCCTATACAGAGGATTAGGTTAAAAATTACTGGTTTATAAATGCTTTTATTCAATGTTCAGTATAAGGTTCTCTACCAGATGCGCATTCTCTGGTAATTTCAATTCTTTTTAAGCACATTTGCCTTTTCAGATACTATAATTACGTGGCATAACTAACTGCATAATTGATTGTAACCTTACCTGTTTGTTGTGATGTATGTTGGTTTTGAACAAGATCCTGTATTCTTAAGGGTTTTCTCTCTTCCTTTTTTGGGGAATGTAAAGGAACAAATGAAATAGTTCTTCTGTAATATTCAATAGAAAGGATGGATGAACAGGTTTGTAGAAAATGATGTCGCTTGTATCAATAGTTATGTCTTCCGAAACCATTCCTGATACAGCTGTGCATGTTCACTTTTGCTCAGATTAACCCTGGAAGTAAGAAATCCTCAGGTGTTTATTTTTGACCTCTAAGATAACAAATCAGTTTTACAATGGAGTTGGCATCAGAGACTTCTACAAAAGTACTTTTTTAAATTTATGGTGTGTTTTTTTTTCTTACAGTCCTTTAAACTCCTAGGATTTCTTGATGTTAAAAGTGTCCCATGTGCAAGAGAATCAGTGCTCTATGGCTCCCTGGGATCTTTAGTTGTGGGTCTTGGACATTTTTTAGCAACTAGTAAGTACTTATTCCTTCTAGGTTTTATATATTTATTTGCAAGGAAAATTAATTCCTATTTGCTGTTAGGTTTTATTAATAATGGGAAGTCATCCAAGGTTTTTTCTCTTATTTTTTTGAGGATTTTTGTTTTTCTTTCAGGTAGAGTTAGAAGATCTTGTGACTTTGCAGTCGGTGGCTTTATTTGCACAATGTTAGGATACTGGTATGTAAAACGCTTCTTGAATTTTGACAGACCTGTGTTGGCTGCTTTGTACAACATGATCCCAGTGTGACCTTTCACACTGTTTTTGAAACTCCATAAAAAAGTTGCCTAGCAAAGCGTCCTCTTCCTTCTCCGTGAAATGTTTCTTTTTTTAAAGGAGAAGAGTTCAATGCCTTTGACTTTTTATGTTAGTATTTTTTTAAAAAAACTTCGTATTGGTTCTTGAATCCTAAGAGATCAAACCACCCAGTTATTTCCATCTTTCTTAATTCTTTCTTTTTCCATTCACATATGCCATCCTTCTGTCCTAATTATAAAGGCAGCGTACTAAATGGTCATGAAATTAAGATCCAAATTATAGAAATTAGCATTTTCCATTGGACTGGTATATCCTGCTCCTCAGTGGATGCATAATGTTTGCCTTAAAGAAATAGCAGTTACCCTAGTATTTTCATTATGCATCATTTCATAATGAATTTTACTAGCATTATTATATGTGGTTTCAGCTTTTCAACTGGCTGAATAACTCTGATTTGATACTGTCACTCATATAAAGCAGGGAATTGTGTTTTCTTTTCATCCTCTCCTGTAGGTTTTACTGCAGGTACAATTTGGCCCAACACAGGATCCAGCAAAGAATGCTTAAAGAAGGAATGAGAAACAAAATTTTATTTGAAGGCAGTTCTCTTGATCCAGAAAGAAAACAAACTGGCAATGAAAGAAGTGATTCATAGTCTGCTGTAGAGGAATCTGTGGTCTAATACAGCTTTGGGAGAAGGTGGTCCAAAAATGGCAGTCTTCCCTGCAAATGTGTGAGGTGCCTAAAACTGATAAATCATGCTGGTTTTCCTAGCAAATCCGAGCAAGAAAACCATAGTGCATCTGTAAAGTCCGTATACAAGCCTTTCTTTGTTTCATATATGTATGTACGTATATGACTATGTACGCAGTTAGGAATGACCTGCTGTTAAACATCTGGGAACTGATGTGTTCTGTTACAGGGTCTTGGAGGATGAATGACAGTGTTTTGGGACTGCTTTAACTTTCGTTATAAACAGAATGGTTTGTTTTAGCAAAGTTGTAATTAGATCTCATTTAAATACAGGAAAATATTTTCATCAGCTGTTCTCTGAGTAAATGTATCCTTCAGTGCTACTGTTAATTGTACTGTTTGTAAAACAGGAATATTTAAACAGTAAGTGAAGGCTTTGCTTGTGCAAGGTGGGTGATATCAGTATGATATCAGATATTTGTAAGATTTCAGCTGCAGAATAACTTCAGGTAACTTATATACACTGTGAAGTTGAAGGATTTCCATTTTTCTTCTGTCTGTGCGAAACTAAGAATAAAATCACACTTGGGAAGCAGTCTACGCTATGTAAGTAATTAATCTTTTACTTGATTAAAAATCTTGCCTTTCTGTTTAAGACATTTCCTTACAATTGGTGGAATAATAATTTACGTTATTTGTAAGTAGCAATGGTTAGTAGTTTTTTTTAAAAAAGGCATGTTTTACTTGTACATTTCACAGTACATTTTCAGTTAAAAGAAATATCACTATGTAATTTCAAGGAAATTATCTTATTTGGAAATACAGTGTTAGATCTAATTGCATATTGGTAAAAAGATGAGTGATGGCATAATATTCCTTGCTTGCTTCTGTCTACACCAGTGACACAATGTAGTTACTTTTTTCACAGAAGGATTTATAGTATATTATGCTGTAAGCACTTTTTGGCCTCAAGGCAAAAATAGTCCTTTCCCCCCACCCTGTACTTAGTCTGAGAGAGTTTGCGATCTGTTGTTAACTCAAGTAGGTGTGGGGAGGTTTGGGAATCCGGATGTAAAAAGCAGCATTGCTCTACTTACTTAATTTGGAATTATACTTGAAAGCACTAAACAAACATGCTATCTACACTAAGATAATGAAACTTTTACCGTCTGTGGATTAGCCTCTTACAAAAAGAAAACAAACCTGTATACTCTGTTTCCTTTTTTTCCTCTATTCCTCCTGTTTCTTCTGGAGGAAAGAATAAATTTTAGGGAGGACATTCAGTTCAATGGTTTTATATAAAACGTCTCCAGAAGATGTGAGGTGGTGCAATGAAACACTCTCTGTCCTCACTGCAAAATCTAAACTCAGAAGTTAACTGGTAGCTAACTCTAATTCAGAAAAGAAAAATGTTTCCCCTGGTTCTGCGCTGAGCCGGGGGGAGGCTCCTTCCCTTCAGATGGGGTAGGAGGTGTTGCCTTGTTAAAGCCCTTGGAGCGGCAGTGGGAAACTGACCGAGCCATGAGCAAGGACTTAGCAAGCTCCTATTTTAATACATGGTTGAGTTCTTTCCTGTCTGACCTAAGAAAAGGAACTGCAACGTAAGCAGGGGGTCTTTGGGCTGCGAGGTCATAGTTCAGCTGGGGAGTTAGGGAACAAAAGCATGCAGATGAAAATTTACTTTTTGGAGAGAGTGCTGTTTTGTACTGATAGGAAAGAAGTTAGCCTGCGCATGATGGCATCCTTCAAAATGCACGAGTACTGTGACTACGTTGAGGAAAAAGCAGAAGCATCATGATACTGTGTAAATTAAAAAATCTGGGGAAAACTGCAGCATTAGATCCTCTCTGGTGTTAATTGGTGTTGGTTTAAGCTACTGCATTTAAGGATATTAGCTCAATAGCAGCTTAACTACAGTATTAGCAATTCTGGCCAATAACTATGAAATTCTAAATATATCTGAATTGCGTAGATAACTGATCTAATACTTCTGCCTCACTGTGCAAAATGTAAAATGAGTATGCCAGATGTTAACAGAAAAATGGGGAAGGAGGCAATATGCAGGCAGGCGGGCCAACACCTTTCAGCTTCATTATCTAGTAAAAGTTGAGGTGGAATTGAGCTAACCAAAAGTGAGAGCCTTTGCTGAAGGGGGCAGGGGGAATAAGATGAAGAAGCTGCGAGCAGGACTCAGTTGGCATGAAAGGGGAGGGTCTGCAGTAGCAAGGGGAAGAATGCTCGTGGTTAAACATGCAGGGGAAAAAGTCTGACATAATTCCTCGGAGCACCGGCTGCAGCAGCTCCTACGCCAGCTATGGAAGGTGGATTGAAAGTGACTGATGGTTACAAACCCCTGTTGAAAGAGTGAGGGACAGGACAAACCCCCAAAATCTCAAAGCTGTTAGTTGTCATAAATTAGAATACATTCACAAGAAAATAAAAATTGTAGCAACTTAATAGAAGTAATTTTAACATCTGAAAACAATTTCCTAACTATTTTTTTAATTAGTGAGCTGTATCCCTATTAATGCTAATTTTTTTTAATCTAAGTCATTGTTGGAAACGCATAGCGTGCATCTGTGTTTTATTATTGGACTTGATATCTTTTTTTTTTTAAGTATTGCTACTAATGACAGATGTGATAGTTCTTGCTTTATCGAGGTTCAAAATATTCCTCAAGTTAAAACATACTGGACAGTTACTAGAAAGGAAGATAAAGAGTAATTTTGAAGGTGTTTGGTTTTCAGCCCTCTGAATGAGCCTTAAAAAGGAGAGGACGAAGTATAGCAACTTTAAGCTATGAAGTTGCTAAAATCTTGTTTATTTTACTGACAGTTATGTTACTTGGTCACTAAGCGGTGACTGACAGACACACTTAGTTTTTATCCCTGAAGTTAGTAAAATCCTCCCTTAAAGCAAGCTAAAACACCACCAAAATAAATAGTTGGGTTTATGGCCCCATTCGCTCCTCCACACCGTACTCTTCCTGCTCCCTGCAGTAGCGATACTCGTGGGAAAAGGTGTTTGCCAGCCCCCTCCAGCAGGAGTGCACACTCAGGGCTCCCGACAGCGACCAGAGTGCATGGCGCGAAGGCACACATCCTCCAAGCCTTTCAGGAAGGAAAGTCACTGTCAAGGCAACAGGCAGAAACGCGGTAACTGGAGGTTAATTGATGACTCTGTTATTAGAGGTGGTGCGATCAGATCGCCTCTGCTCTTCAGTGCCTTTCACTAAAGCAAATGTAATACTTCAGCCATCGACAGCTGCGACAGGCTCACAACCTGAGAACTTTTTTGAAGTTGACAGCAGAGGCAATTACAGCTGTCATCCCAAACTTGTCATTTACGTCTTTTACCCAAGCAGAGGTTTTTGGGAGACGACGTTGGCATTGCCTTCTCGCCGCATTTTGCAAGCTTCCAGGCTATTTTGTGTGTCACCACCACCCCCTCCAAGTCCTCAAGTGCTGCAAAGGAAAGGTCACCTCCTGTCATTAACAAATGAGTCTGGCTTTTGGTAGGGTGATTTTTTTTTTGGCGGGGGGGGAAGTACGTTTGTTATTTCTGGTGTAAGCAACCCAGGTAACAATGAAGTACTGTGTGAACTCGGTTGTAATGAGCTCCCAAGTGAAAGATTTTCTCCAGCTCAGTAGACTAATTCCCATACTTCTCTCATTCCTCTATGCAGGCATTCAGCTCAAGAGCTCAGTGGTTACCAGTGAAAGTTGTTTGGTTTCCTACATTTAAAGTTTGAAACAAATGTCTTACTGCCTTGAAAAACTGATCAAAACAAGTCTTTACAGTATGTCCATATGATCAAAAAGATGATCTTTTGGTGATTTTTTTTTTTTTTTTTAATTTGAAGAACCAAGAACTAATTAAATGTCAGAAGCGGGGCTGAATTTTAGTTAATGTGACTCAAGGCCTTGGAACATACATCCTTCTTACACTTAAAATGAAAATATTACACTACGCAAGTGTGGCTGTTAAACCTTCAAATGGGGGCGAGGGAGCAGGCTGATGAAAAGAAGAGGAGAGAAGGTAAAGCCTTGGATGAGACAACGTGAGTAAAACACAGACTTTTATTCATGGCTACCAAAACCCTGACTAAGGCTGTTTGTAGGCCCCCACGTTTCCACGCGCTCTCTATTTTTCTGCATGGGCTCATAGTTTGTGTGAGAGCCATGCAGCAGTGGGTCTGCCTGTTCCTGCGGGAATAGGTCACAGCATCCCTGTATCTGCTCGTTTTAAAGATTAAGAGCAGTTTGTTCTGAGGAGGAGATTTTAATCCTTCCAGCTTCTGTCATCTGTCATGAGCAAGACTGCGTCACAGCCCTCAACTCCCCTGACCGTGCCAGGAGCCCACTGGCAGTACATGAAATGTACTGTGGGAGCAGACAATTGCCATTGCAGGGCTCTTTCTCTTCAGACTGGCCACAGCTCCAAAAATACCCAGCCTGTATATTGTGGTGATCTATTTAAGAGAACCAGAGATTCCCCCTCTCTGTCTTCATGCTCGGAAGAGAATGAAACACATGCTTTGCTTATTTTTTAAACTCCTTGTTTATTTTGTCAAATGCTGTTACAAAGAGCAGCAGATGCGCTCTTAGCCGACGTAGCTTCTCTCCCCTGGCAACAGATCCTCGCCTCTCCTATTGATAGCAAATGGCTTGTGATCAGCTCTGGTGGTCACAGTGTGCGTTTATCTGTGAGATGTCTTGGCCTTTGAGCCCATGTATACATGCATGACAGGTTTTCAGAGTTCACCTACAAGCTTTACAACTCTGGCTGATACTCATGCTTTCATTATCCAGGTCAAGAGTTCTTACCACCTTTACCTTTGCTGGGTGGCCAAACCCGATGAGAGATCTTTCTCCACCACTTCATCACTGTGACGCTTTGCACAGATGCTGCAGAAATGGGAGAGATCCACCCAGCCCATTCGCCCATGGCTCTTTCTCCTGAGCAAATTCGCAGCCAGGGTGCCCACAATTCCCGCCAACAGAACATTTAGGATACGTTACTTAAGCAATTAAAGGGAAGCTAACGTCCCCTTCCCTGTCAGGAAACGTTCAGGCTCTGGATGAGGTAGTAGCAACATCGCTGAAGATGTAAAGCCAGTAACTGATTTATTATTGGGCAGATAAATTATCACAAATGGCTGTTGCAGGAGTCCTTCATAGAGCAAATATACAGGGGAAAAAAAATTTTCAATGGCCTGTTCCTCAAAATAGAGGGGATGATACTCTGTTCAGGCCCCACAAAGAAATCTGGAACGACCAGTGATTATCAAATGCTGTGGTTAGAACGCACTCATCCAAAACTTAAAGCCCTCGAGGGTCACCCTGAGGCAGCATTGGGAGGCTGTGACAGAACTTGTTTGACTCGGTTTCTTAGCTCTCATAGTATCCAAGTGCCATTTTCTTCAGTAACCACCTACTCAGACTCCCAGATGGATAAAAAGAGCTCAGCCCTTTCTTCCCAAACCTCACAAAGTCCCCTTGAACCACTACTGCAGAGGGCTTCTTAGCCCCGCTAACAAGCATGATGGTTCTCTCCATCCCAAAAGCCAGTCACCATTCACCATTTCTACTCACCATTTTCTATATCTCCATTCATCCTTCTATTGGAGACACCGTACCTCGGTTTGTACACCTCTGTCACCCACATGTGCGTTCTCGAGATCATCTGAGATGCAGGTTGAGAACATCTACGTGGGTCACAGAGTGACCACCTACCACATGGCCAGCAAGCCGCTCCCTCAGAACAGCATTCCGTTCAAGCAGAGTGAAGGCTGCCCCCACGCACACACGCATACGTGGACACAGGCATGCAGCTGCGCTCCCCGCACTTCAGCAAGGCTCTGAGAACCGCAAGGCTGTGAGACACCACAAACCACAGCCCAGTATTAAATCACATACTCCTGGTATGGCAGCAAACCTGACAAAATTCAGAGGAGTTCAGTTATTGATACATCAGCAACACCAACCATCTATTGGGGAGCTCCAGTGGGATCAACGCTAATTGGAACACTTAAGGTACAGCCACTGTTCAAGGAGGAATCCGTGCACTCCCTCCCTTCCCCACCAGCCTTTCGGTTGCTTTCAGCAGTGTAGTTTTCACTGGTTGGTTCTGGAACCAGAGAAGGACACTTATACTCGGTACTTGCTGGATAATACACCTTTCAAGGCATTAAGTATAAAAGCAAGCTCATTCCTGAAAACTTCTCTCCTCTTCGTTTTCTGCACTAGGATCTGCTGAAATAGACCATTGGAGTCTCTCGTTTCCCTTCCGTGGGTGTTTCCTTAAAGGAAAAAAATAAATAAGGACTGGCCAGCTGCCAAGTCGCGGAGGCACATAAATATCCTGAGGTTGTGCCAAGGCGGCTGCTGAAGCAGTAGCAGCAGCCCCTTCCCGAGAACGTCTGGCAGCAGCTGGGGAGACGCTGTTTTTTTGGAAGCATCTCCTAGCTTCCACCTTCTTCTCCACCACCGAGCAGACTGTGGAGTTTCCTCAACGCCGAGCAGAGCTGTGCTCAGCGTGCTGCCCTGCAGACCGAAGCGCTGGATCACAGCCATTCCTTCCACCTCCTCCTTTCTTTCAGAGAAAGCAGCTCCTACCGCAGCCACGTATGGGAGCCAGCCGGTCGGCTCGAGCGCCGGCAGCCTCCACGGCGCTCGGTGGCCCCTGCTCCACGCAGGAGATGCTTCCCTTCTCTTTGTAAAGAAGGGGCAGGCAAGTTCATACAAAAGCTATGACTGAAGGAATGTCTTAGGTCTGGAAACCAAATGCGCTTTGTGACGTTTAAGTGTTGCGTTCTCCGATATGTAAGTACTGAAATAGTTCTTACTGCGCTATCACAGCCGCTTTCTCTGAGGTCTCTCAGAGCAAACAGGGGGAGTACACAAGACATTTAACTTGCACAAGTAATTTATGTCTAATATTTCTTTTTGAGATGCTTGGCTTACTATTTAACAATTTAATAAATGATCTTTTAAAAAAAAATTATTACATGGTAGCTGCTTGCATAATAGAGCGTACACTAGAGGCTGGGAAGCAGCTAGCTGAATAGCCGTCCTGCTGAAAAGGATAGGACTTACAGTGGACGCCAAGTTGAATGCGGGCCAAGAGAGTGTTCTCACTACAAATAAGGCAAACCACAGTCTGGGCTCCATCAGGAAGTCTCTGGCCAACAAATCAAGGGACGCGCGTTTCCCTCGGTACGTGACACTGCTGAGGCAGCACGTCCAATATTGCCATCCAGCTTTGGGCCTCTCGGTCAACAAGGATGTCGAAAAGACAGAGGCACCAGTGGAGGGCTCCCAAGGTGTTCAGGGAGCTCAAGTGCATGTCCTCTGGAAAAACGGTGGAAGGAGTTGGACTTAGTCTGAGGAGGAGCAGGCTGTGGGGTGACCTAATAACCGCCTAATATTATCTGCAGGACAGTTACAAAGATGGAGCCAAACGCCTCTTGATAGTTGCAGATGATGTGGTGGCACAATGGCCACAAACTCTAGCTTGGGAGCTTCCGACCAGGCAGCAGGACAAACTGTTTTACTACGAGGGCAGTGCAGCACTGGAATAGGTTGCCCAGTGAGGTCGTGTAATTTCCACCCTTGCAGGTTTTCGAGCTTCAGCTAGACAAAGCCCCAGCTGACCTGAGTACTAGTGCCAGTCCTGCTGCAAGCGGGAGGCTGGACTACATCTCCAGAGGGCCTTGCAAACAACGTTTCTGTGATTCTGCGACCTACTGAAAGATGGAAAACCTGCAAAACCTGAAAAAGCCCCGTGTGGTGCAGAGGACCACCCACACAATAATGTCCTGTTTTGCTTTCAGGAATTCATTCCCTCCAATGCAGTGCTCCCAGGCTGGGCTGGAGGCCCCACAGCACCCCAGGTGCTCCGACAGCAGCAGGGAACACGAAGCAGAGAAGACAAAGTGTGCATAACACGGAGCTGCCAGGCTTTGGGTACGGAGCTCCACTGCTCACAACCTGCGCGTGATGCGGTGTGTGGACCTGCCTCTGCCAGCTCACCTATTTCTGAATCTTGTCGATGTGAGCAAACCCCAAATGTCATTTCTTTCAGAAAAAAATGTTACAGTAAATCTCTCCAACGAGGCTTACTCATTTCCTCTCCCCCATCTCTTACTACTTTCTTACCACAAAGACAAAAGTCCTTTTATAATACAAGGGCTTATCTTATCTACTTGCTCAACAGCCCCACAAAGCTGAAAGTTCAGCAGAGCCCCAACATAGCTCTAGCCTGCGTCTGAATACGTTACACGGAGACTAAAGAAGAGAATCGAGCCTTTCATGCGTCTCTCACCTTGTAAACAATCACTGGTATTTTAAGCATACATTTACATCCAGGGAAATCTTCAGTACTATTCTGGGCCTTTTTATTTTACAACTCTCTTGGGCATCAGCACCATTTCAGAACTCCATCAGTGCTCCTCGCCAGGACAGACCTCCCCGCGTCTAAGGCAAAACAGTTTTTGTTAGAACTTGGGGGAAAACCTCCAAAGCACAGAGTGGCAGAAGAGTTAACATAGGCTGATGTGACATAAACGAGGGCCGCACTCAGACCAGAAAACACATACTTGCATTTTTATGCCACAGGAGTTATCAGAGGCGTCCTAGTAAGCAGCCGTCTGATCCTAGCTAAGAAAGAAGTAACACTGAGAAAAATGAGTGCTCTTTCAACCCTTGTGCGCGAACCAGGCAGCAGATCCCCGAATCACTATTCAGTATAACTTGCATCTGCCCTTGACTACCAAGTCGTAGAAATTTTTTGAGCATGAAAAAGTTTGAGGAAAAAATTGGCTGAGCTGTCTTACCCATAGTTTTGATTTCAGTAACTTTTAGGACCAAACTTACTCTGCAGACTGGAGTCTACTAAACCAGAAAAGAGAACAAAAAACTTGCTCTGAAGTAACACTTGTATATCAAGTCACCCACGAGTAATTATATTACAAGGTTTTTTACATTTGCCTTTGTTTTTTCCCTTTTGATGTTGACAATGTGTAAAGCATTTTGCATCTTTTTTTAAGCTACAGCTGAGTTTACATAGCAACTGATTCATTGCTGAATCTTCCTGCCGCTCCCAGTCCTGGCAGAAAGACAAACTAAGGCAAGAGCCACATACAGATCAATTACTGGCCAAGTCCCGATTTCAGTCGATTGCCTGCAATGGCTAGCTCTAGAGAGGCCCGCTGCCCTGGAGGAGACAGCTCGTGCCTCGGTTACCGAGGAAAGGAGAAAAGCTGCACAAAACTGATCACTAATCTGCTACTAAGATGAGGAGAGGCCTCCTTGCCCCCTCCACCTACACGGGGTGGCTTTGTCTAGGATGAGGTGAACTGTGCGTGACAGAAAGAGGCACTGCCCTAACTTCATCACAGCCGGTTTGTTAACACCGGAGTTACAAAGCTGCTCTTCTGAACTTCCGCTTTCCTCTCGGCAGCTTTTTCTGACATCCTGGAGCTCTCCCCATCCTCCTCAGCGCTTCAGGCTGAGACAGCTCCAGCCATACTTATTCCTACCTTACTAGTTCACAACTACAGTACATGCACACTTCGTTGCTTGGGCGAGTCCAGCCTCTGGCAGTTAAACATCTACAGGAATACTGAAGTTCCTCATGTCTCTCTAACTCAGTTTGATTTCTTGTGGCTTAGTCTGAGGTTGCACTTTTAGAAAGCACTAGCCTGGTTTTCCAAAAGGTCATGAACAAGGAAACCTCTGAACCTTAAAAGATGATTTCATCACCTATTTCTATTAAAAACATTAGCCAAGAGTATTGCAAGAGAGTTAAAACAAAAAACCTAGTGGCTTACACTATGAAGAATTTTTTTTTTTTTTTAAACGCAAGGGGCATGGACTGCACATGGCATTGCCAGAACACAGGTTTACTTTATTCCAATATCAGAAAAATTGGGCAGAATTTCTAAAAATGTCTTTGCTGATCAAGAATTATTCTGCAATAGGCACCGAAAGGAACTCATGTACAGGTGCCACTTACACTGAGCTCCTACACGCACATGACAGCATTGCCAAGTACTCCCCGTGCAGCACAGGAGCAGCACCACATGCCAGAAGGGCCAACTCATGACAGCAGAGCTGGGGTTTGGGGACAGAGACCTCGTAAGGCACTCCAAAACACAGGCCAGGCCCTGATGTCCCACAGGTAAGAGTCTATTTACAAAGTCCATTTACTCTCAGAGCGCCCAGGACACAGCCGCTTGCCAATACCACGGTGCATCAGGGAAGCGCCTCCATGTACACCGTGTGTATCCTAGCGACTGTTACTAGCAAAGGCAGAAATACAACTGGAGTATTTTTTTGTTTTTTTTAAGCGGGAACTTCCCCCTGAGATATCCAGCACAGACCTGCCTTCTGTCTGCAGCTAAGCACACGTGGCCCCATCACGCAATGCAGGGTAGCTACAACCTGTTGTAAGATGAGAGATGTAAGCAGCTTCAGCTGAGAGGGCTGCCAGGAGAGTACCACCAGCAGCAACATTACTGCTACTGCTGCTAACAGCTGCACAGACAGCATGTGCCACATTGCTGCTGCTACCAAACCAGCTCCAAGGCTCCCCAGGTTTGTACTCCATTAGAAAAAAAACCTCAACGAGAAAAAAGCAAACCCAGTTTGTACTCCCTTAGGAAAAAAAACCCCAAACACAAACCCAAAACCTGTGTTGTATGTCACTAGCGTCTGCACCACCACTGCCCACAGCGCGGCTGCTGCAGTATGGGTACTTTTCCTCATGTAAACAAGTCCTTATAAGCTGTGAGAAGTCACTCGACAGATGGCCCAGTCCTCTCATTTTGCTAACATACAGCTGCACTTTCCTCACATTTCTGTAGCCATCAGCTAAGTTTTCTATTGCCCTTTTTAAGCACAAATGGCAAATTTAATTGTTTTACTATTGGTAATTTTCTAGGTAATGGCTTTTCTATACAAGCCCTTTTCACATGACAGAATAAATTCCTTCTCTAGGAATAATCAGAGCTAAGATAAACACAGGGAGTGTCTCTCCTTGCGGGTACACCCAGGCTGAAGGAACATAAGGCCTCACACAAGTGATGGTCTCTGCTCTACGGTGGTGTAGTGGGGTATTTAGACTTCTGCCTCACTTTCTGAACTTCACGTGCCTCGGTGGCGCTTACGGTGAAGCTTTTTTGAATGCTGTACCTCAGAACACAGGCAGCAGATAGTGCTGAACTTGTCACAACAGCTTTTTTCATACAGGAGTATTTTTAGTAGAAACAGATACTCCTCTTTGAAGTGTAAGACAGGTGAAGCACTTCCTCTTATATGTGGCTTTTTTTTTTAAACACCATACATAAGACAAAATATCCCAGACTTTTGAATTAAAATACAAGCTTTACAACCACATAGTAAGTGTAGGCTCTTATATTTCAGTTTAAGACTATATAGTTTTATAGACTACCAAAATAAGCAAAGGATCAGCACTCCATACAAAGTGTTAGTTCTTGTGAGGAGGGTAGAAGGGAGATGGACTTTAATTACACTAAACTTTCTTTTGCAAGTCTAAAGAAAATTCCATTTCAGCAAAACAGACTTGGGTTTAGATTCCCCACATTTCTAGTTCGTTAAATAGTGTTTCTTTAAAGACAATTTACATTTTTCTCATTCAAAGTAAAGGGATGATTTAAAGCAATATTAACAAGGAGGTGGTGCTGTCAATGTTTAATGTCAATATGCAACGTCATCTGCTATAAAGGCTAGAAGAGCAACACAACTTTATCTTTACTTCTGAAGACTATTAGAAATCGACTAACATTTGAGAAAAGTTTCAAGCACGCTACACCAACACTAGCTCTATGCTGCTGGCAAGCCTCTGCTAGTCTGTACGCCGCCATGAGGAACGTGGCAGGCAAATCCCAACGCCCAGATGCTGGCAGTGACATGTGTTTTCGCATGTACACCACGAGTCCGACTTACGACAGTTATGTCTCTCCCCTGTCTTACGGCATTAAAATGCAAGGAAATTATTAGCTAACATTGCCACTACAATTTTACAAAAGCATAGATCTGAACAAAATAGCAGTTAAACAAACTGAAGCTCTCTGTTCAACTCCAGGATTCGTTCCCTATGACAACCCTCCTTCTGTCCTATTCCCTGTCCAGTTTCTTCCCCCACTCCTTCCCTAATGTCTATTTTACAATAAATAGGTTAAGTGGATTTACATGATGCAAGCGCAACTCAGAAGACTTTTGCCCTATACATATAACCATGTTAAATTGTGAGATTATACATGTGATATATCTCTAACAGAGCAACCACCAGTTTAGATTTTTAAAGAAACACAAGTATTTCAGCATGTACAGAGTAATGAGTTTAAAACTGTCCAACATCATCGCTTTCATACATTCTCTTCCTCTTTATAGCCTTAAAGGGATTTTAGACCTTGATGGCGACAATCCCAAAACAAGAGTAAAATGAATTTATTTTATTGCAAACAAACGTCTAGAGTTAAATTTCTCCACCCACTTTCTTTAAAGAGAAAAGGAATCAGCAGGCTAAGGAGATACACCCATTTGAGAATTGACATGATTAAAAATTAGATATAAAATGGGTGACTCACAGTTTCATTAGCTTACAAAATGGTGGAGTAACTACTACAAGCACACTAGGTACACAGTATTTTGTGGGGAAAGAGTTATACAGACACACAGCTAACTTCATATAGATCCCATTAGACAACTGGATTTACAACAAGTTTTGTTTAATAAGAAATGGGCAAAGCCAGCTTCTTTTCAGAATCAAAATGCAGAACAAATGGAAAAGAAATTATGGTGTTGTACCTTCACAAGTTTGAGCCTCCACAAATAATGCAACCAAGTTTTACAACTTTAAGAGCTTCTACATACACTCCACCATCACTATTTAGCCCCAGGTTTCCTCTTTGCCCCCAACATCTTATTGAGTTCCAAGTGTTACAAAAAAGTCCTAGTTATTGCCAGAAACTTTTACCTCCCCCTCCTCCCCTCCCCACCCAGAAGCTTCATAGAGAGGATGGAGTGTAATATGGAGCTTTACATGATCTCATGGTATTCATGAGGGCTACTAAGGAGCCTCCGCACGAATCTGGTTGCTAACATTTCTATCGTATTGTGACATGACTCACGACTGTTTCTTAGAAATTGGGGGATGGGGAAAAAGGAGAAAATTCTTTAATAAAAAGACACCAGGTACAAAGCAACGTTTTACTTTTGTTGTGGTAAAAAAAAAGTCACATTTTACAGATAAAATGTAGAACCCTGAAATACTGACACATTCTCTTATCGTGCACAATGCTGAGGTTCTCTTACGAATCACTTTAAAACTGCAATTAAAAATGTACAAAAAAAGAAAAGAAAAAAATCAACCCACAAAGCTTCTAAAAAAGGAACCCGCAGGCACTTCCTCTTGTGGAATGTTTAAAAAGTTAGCCTACTAAAGAAAACAGTCGACTTCTTGTGAAGGTTTTGGAGAAATATGTATCAGTTCATTTATTTGGGTATTCAATAATATCCTTGGTGATAATGCTGACTCCATGGCTTCTGACCCCAGAATTGCTGCAATAAATCGATAAATAGTTAATTTTAACCTGTAATCACATAACGGTTACATTTCTCACAGAAGAAAAAGTCTTTAACAAACACCTAGTTCTCCTGGAACTTGAGAAGATTAAAGTCCTCTCAAATAGCAGCAAGTTCCTAAACAACTGAAGGCAGTTAAGTTCACTTCACAGTAGTAATGTGAAGCCAAATACTACATTCCATTAAGACCAATAAGCCATAGCTGATATTTGATATATCAAGACCATCAGGCCAGATTAAGTTTTGCACAGAAAACTATTTATAGTAATATTACCTGGCATTAAAAGATTTTGCTATCCAGTTTTGATTACGCATCTAATTATTTCAGACAGCATTTTGAAACATTCAAGTTAACAATCAGTGAAAAGGTAAAGTTATGACTACTTACACCCTGCTGCCACTGGTTGTAGCCCTGAGATTGGTTTTTGTAGCCACGATTATTTCCCCTTCCTCTGAAGTTCTGCAAGAGGACAACAGTTTTTAGCTACCTCATCTATACCGATTTTTCAGAAGTGTGCTAATACCAACCTTTCTATTACCACCAAAACATCACAAACCATACAGAATCTTTCAAATACAAGGTATCAGGCCTAGGTTAAAAACAAACCCAAACCTCCCTCCCTGAAAAACACTAGAATACCAAAAGCCTCCCCCTCCCAGCAACTGCTTCTTAAACATGGGGCAAGAACCTCAGAATTAATAAGCCAGCTCAAACTGTTGTTGCCAGTGGTCTGGAAGGCTGGCTCATCCAGTTTTGACTCACCGTACTTCCAGCTGCTAAACTGCACCAGGACAGCTAAAAATACAAGAGCTTGCTTATTTTTAGTTAGGAAAGGCTGTAGTTGCTACAAGGATGTGTTATCTGATCAGACAAAAGGATAGGGGTCATACAACTGGAAATAGAAGAGCTAGTCCACAAAACTTCAAATAAAAGTTATGGTACAAAAAAGGGACATTGATACTAATAGATAAAATATTGTATTTCCCCTGTTTGTCAGTATTAGACAAACCTGAGCCATGTTTACTAGCTTGGGCTCCATCTGCTGGCTCTTCAGTAATCCAAATTATGTTTTCAAATACTTCCACTGATATTCCACCAGTTAAGACCTAGGCTAGTATGTATTTACTAGTTGCGCTTGATACCAGACATCAAAACAAAGACTCTCTCCGGAGCTATTTCCAGAAATTTCCCTAAATGCTTGATAAAAGACACACCTTGACGCTAAAGCCAAACAACGGTTACTACTATTTGGAGGGAAAAAAAGGAAAAAAAAGAAAAAAAAGAAAAATCAAACACAAGCCCTAAAAATCTTCATCTTTATCAGAACAGAGGTACAGTCTTAACACGGACCCCCCACATCAGCATCAGAACTTCTTCCGCAACATTCAGAGCTCTGGGCACATACACTGAAGTAGAAAGCTAGGCTTTTTAGTGTGGGATTAGTGCAGTACTGCAACCAAGTTTGTGGCTATTCGCAACCACCAAACCTTTCAAACAACATCGTCCAAAGTACTGTAGCTCAACTAATAAATTCCCCCAAAAGCATCACCTGGTTGTAGTTTCCCCTGTTGGGCATTCCACCTCTGTTATAGTTTCCTCTGTTTGAGTAGCCACCTCTGCTTGGAAAGACAGGGCCACGAGGATATGGGTAGCCAATTGCACCACTGCTGCCACCGCCACCACCGCCACCTCCACCACCTCGCTGAGGCATGTTGCCTCCCCTCCTGTTGTATCCACCACGATTGCCTGGGACTGCAGGAAGAGAGTTACTTCAATCAACTAACTGTTAGGTCTTAAGTATTTCTTACATGAAGATTATTGTTCAAAATAACGATGGTATAGAAATAAGATGTCCTAATTCAGTGCAAAAATTTCAAGGCAAAGATTAAGGCATCTGGTCATAGTGAAAAATGGTAATTTAACCATGCACTACCCCCCAATACAGCCTGGTACACAAGCGAACGCCAAACCTAACATAAAAACTCAAAGCTGTGCCTCAAACCACACAACCAGTGTAATCCAGGATTTTGGCAATCCTCACTTTTAAAGTTGGACAGTTAACTTTCCACTAATACATTAAACTTACTGAAGTTGAAATCAAGGTTCCCACTATATAATAATTGCAGTGCAAGTACTACAAGCTTTTTTCTTCTTCCACAGCAGCAGCAACCTCTAAAATTTACAGGCTTATTTCTAGGCTCACCTCCTCCTCTGAAGTTGCCCCGCATGTTGAATCCTCCACGACCTCTCTGACCCCTATTAAATTGATTTTTATTGCTCTTCTTGTTCTTCTTTGAGCCAGTGTTCTGTTTCTTTTCTGGTGGAAGCGATTTCTTACTTTCTTCTTTATATTGTTCCAAAAGCTTCTGAGCTTCTTCTTTTTGCAACTCTACATAGATTATTTCATCAAAACATTCTGCTACCTCTGGCAGTGTGAAGTTCCCTATAATTGCAAAAACACTGAGTATTCAGCATCTATATTCAGCTACAATCAAAGCCGTAATTTAACCACCTTTCTCCCATTCTTCCTCCCACCCCCTGCATTCCCTCAGCATAGGGATAAAATTACATAATTTGACCATTTAAGAAATGTAACAGTGACAAAAGAAATAAACAGGTCTTCATGGAGTTGCCAGTACTGTTCCAAACCTTGAAAACATTCTGCCTATGTCTTTTTTTTCTTTTATAAGCCTCCACTCAGAATACCAGTTTCTGCCAAATATGTCACTTATATAGGGCACTTTATGCCAAGACAGCTTTGTGCATCTGCATGAAGCATATCAGCATAACTGAGTAGTGTTAAGGACTGCAGCAGAGGGAACACAATATAGTGTTGTCCTACGAGTTACAATAGTCTTCCAGTTTTGTTTAAGTACAACTGTTTAAGATAAAGTGATTTTTTAGACTTCACGTTTACTTAATCCTTTAAACAGATACTCAGCATCCTAAAACACAGTATAGGATTATGTTCCATGCCTTTCATTTTGAGAACTGCATGCTCTGGAAGATCTTTTCCCTCCACCTCTGCCTTCTTTTGTGTTCTTTGCTTGTAGTCTTCATCTTTTGGGCAAACAACAACTGCTTTGCGCTGGAAGCCTGCAAACAGGCACATTTTTCTCCTCTGCGCAGCTGCAGACACATTTGTCTGAAAAAAATGCAGTAACTTACTACACGTAGCTGTCATTGTAAGAGTTAAGGAAGTCAACTTATGGTGTATAGACTTCACCTCTACAAGAGCTTGCAATGAAGTTTACAAATAACTGGACATAAAGATGCTGCATAATGCAAAGTTACGAGCTCATATCCACGTGTTAAAACACTATTCCTCCCACATCCCATAAATCCAGAGAAGTTCAGACAAGCATTTGTAGTAATATCTCAACTTTGTGTCCCCTGAATGAGTAGTAAGTGAAACAACTGCTATTACAATGTAACTTCAATCCCATTTAATTACTGCACTACAGCCTGTAACAAATTTCTTTAACCATTTTTCACTGAAGCTTCTACCTGATCCAAAATGAAATTCCGCTTCTTACGAGCTGCAATCTCAATGAACTTTCCAAGACACTGTGGAGCTCTCTGCAACAGTGTGTTAAGTTTTCCAGTGTCCGCCATCTGCCGCTTAAAACCTGCAACCTACAGAGAGATTTCCCAGAGTTAAAGTAAGCCCTCATACACATAGCTGGTATTTTTCTTTGCTAGATGCTTTTCCCCTCGCTTCAAGGATTGTTCTATTCAAGGCCATGGCTACAAACTTGTAACTGAAATTCCCAAAGCCTCCATAAAACATAGAGCTTTATAAACACAGAATCTAGGTCAATCAATACAGCTGAATCTAAGGTATACTCATCACATTACTAATTCAAAGCTAAATGTTCTATTCTGAGGACAGTGATATAAAGAGAAATAGAAATACTTAAATAGTCAACAACAGTTGACTCTTTCTTATATAGTACCACAAAAAGCTTCAGAATCCTGCTGTGCCACGTGTGAGTAGCAGCTCAGCAAGATAAAAATCTTTAACGGTCACTAGCTAACCAGTGGCCAATTTCTTAGATTTCTCTGGTACAAAAGAACCCCATGGCAGCCAAAGACCTTGGATTCACAGCAAGTCTTTAACGCATCACCAAATAAAATATTATCACTTACCATCATTTTGTCCATAATAGTATTTGTCCCAAGAATGTTGTATTTCCCAGGATTTGCTGCTGCATGCTTGGTAACCCATGTAGTCTTGCCAGCTCCAGGCAAGCCAATCATCATCACCACCTATGACGACAGGTTCTATACTTGAGATACTAGTTCAAAGATTTTCTTTAATATGCAATTTAGACCAGCAAGCCTAATGGAAGCTAAGTGGGGGGCATGGGGTGTCAGGGGGAGTGAAGAGCCATGGGATGCCAAGTATTAAAGCCCCCAAACAAAAAGGTCAGAGTTGTGTAATAGTCTGCTTAAACTCCACCACTTCTGTTCATCTATCTCAACTTTGATATTATCAACAAGAAACTTACTTCGCAATCTTTCTTTTGCTCAGGTCCCTTTGGTCCTCGGACCCTATCCTCCAGGGGGACCTTCTGGATGAAGGTATACTCTTCAGGTACAGGAAAGTAAGGTTCCTCCTTCTGACCAAAGTTGAACTCAACCGCACAGTTATGGCAGAGAACATGTGGGAAGAGTGGCCGCCCATCAAGAACTTCCTTACTTATTTTGAATGCAACACCAAGCTCTTGTCCGTTCTTGGAATATGAGAGTTCCACTTCATCACCATCAAAATTCTGGTTTTCAAACAAAGCATTAGTTTGGATAAAATTACTCACCTCACTCTGTAAAGTTATATTAGTCATTTCACTATATTGGCTATATTCACTCAACTTCTGTGACACTGTTATATCATAAAGGAACTACTTAACAGCTTTCTCTTCAAATGAGTTACTGGCAATGATAATCTCATTTAAGATCTGATTTTTTTTTAAAAGGCTTTGAAGATATTTGTCTGTGAATATGAAATTGTAACATGTTTACAGTAGCCACTGTTGATAGTGCCTACTATTTCTGCCTCCTCCCTATGTTAAACAACTTGTCTTGCTCCAAGTTTTTCTGTATTTGGTTTACTGCTTCTCACATCAAAGCAGTCTAAAAATTCAAAGATTTTTTCCTCAGAAGAAAATGTAAGTGAAAACTTACAGCAAAACATCCAATCACATCATTTTCATCAAACTTCTCACCAAAGTCTTCAGTCTCACAATTGCATGTCTTTATTCCTTTTAGAGAATACCCATAAGAAAATTCTTCTTCACCTAAAGAAATAATTTATACTTATTAAAACCAGGCATTTTCACCTAACCTTTTAGAAATAAAAATCACTTTACAGCTACTTAAGTAAGCTGCTGTTCAGAATGTTTTTATTAATGCCAAAACAAGCTATGACCCCCAAACAGCTACAGCTTGTTCTTGTATTCAAGAACTCGATACTCTCACTTGAGACAGAACAGCAGTGTTTCCCCCATCCCAGTTTTAATAGCCTCATGCTGCTGGTTCCAGATTCATGTTGCTGAATAAAGCTGAACTGCCAAAGACACAACCAGGTATTTTTAAACTTTGAAGACCTGATTATGCACCAGTATACCTGTAACGTAGTTAGTCAGAAAGGCTTTCTGAATTTAGTCTCCAGTAGCACTTACCCCTCCCCATTTTAAAGGGAGTTTAGCAGACATTCAGCCTATGTGACAGCTGAGGATGAAGCTGCAAGGAACAAGCTAACAGGAAGTGTCAAACACAAGGACTCAGGTGGAACTTAAGTACTTAACTAGAAAGCTACTGCTGATATCAGAACATGCCAATTCATATACATTTCCCACAAAGATGTGTCTCAGCAGCAGGTATTAGTTATAAATACCATTATGATAAGTTCCCATGTATCTAATGAAGTGGTACTTCTTTCTTTCTAGCTACTTTCAGAAATAAGGATTCTCCCCCCAAGCCAAAAGAATAATAATGTAGTTATCCAGGAAATTTTCTTCACTGGTTAAATCTTATACCACTCCCCACTCCTAAAAAAAAAAAAAACCAAAAAAACCCCCCAAAAAACAAGGCAAAAAACCCTCTTCCTATTTATGACACTACATGAAAAGGAGAAATCCTTAACCTTGCCAGATCTTCCAAGAACGTTCTCCACAACCCATACTTGACCACAAAAGAATTAACTCTCAAATCATGTAACCCTTACAGGCCTGAATACTTCATTGCTTTATTTGGTCCCAGTAATAAGCTTTCTCGCACCATGTCCAGTGAACGGTTCGAGTTAAGAGCACTTTTCAGAACACATGGACTACAATCACTAAGCTTTTCCCATCTGCTTAAGAAAAAAATGAGTTAAAACTTCAACCACATACACAATAAATAATACAAAAGTAATCAAATGTTTTAAGTCTTACCAAGCAACATTCCACTTGTGTTCAGTGACCAGCCAACTCGCACTTCATGTATGTCAATGTCTTTTGTATACAGGTGTTTAACAGGAATCTTTTCTGTAACCTATTTTTAAATTGTTCATTAAAAGATATGTAGTATTTATTAGACACTAACAGGATGGAAACACAAAGGTAACATCTGGAACCTTTACACTTTGGTTAAATCTTTGCTAAGTCTGAGTAATCACCTTCTGCAAAGATAAAACATGCTTAAGTATGTGAAATCACAAGCCAATGACTAAATAGTTACATCTCCCGACTGAGCAGTGAAGATGCAAGATACCATGTACCTTCAAAGCACTTAGTCATAACAGTCCCTCTCAGTGGCCAAAAGCCTTAATCCTTTTGATACTGTATTAAAGTTACAAACAAGATGTATAAATATTTTTAAACAATAATCACCATAAAGTTGGGATTAACAGTAATTACTTTGCCAATAAAATGTGGTAATGGATTAAAAAATTGCTCAACATAGACTGCGGAAAATATTACACTCATCCCTTTCCACAGTAAGCAGACTTCCTGGGCAAGTTGCCAGCTTCCAAACAACATAACCACACTGGAATCTGTAGGCAACCAGCTATTTTCTAACTGCCTCTACAAATTTCACCAAACTGAAGTGAAAAACTGGTCAGTATCCTACCAGTTTCCACAACTACTCAAGTCAGGTGACCAAGGTGAAACTGATTTGAAAGTGAACAGGGCAATAAATACTGACATCAATTTCACTCCATTGGCCTTCCAACGTTATAGGTACCAACAAACACAGAAATCACTCAATGCAAGAGCACGGAGAATGGAATCACTACCCAACTCCTCATGGTAGTGGTTAGATTTGAAAGTACTGGAGGAAGAGAACAGAGTAAGCATTTATATACACAAGCACATCATATGCAAAGGCAGCTTTAACATCGCTGAATCAAAAAAAAAATCATGCCTTGTGCCTCATTTTATTCTTTCGTCAACAAGTTGGAGAAATCTGTTTATTACAAGGCTGATTGCTCTTTGCCATTCTTACCCTTTAGAACTCTTGCTCTCAAGATTCAAGCACCTGCTAAATACTCACATTTGCTGCACACACAAGCCAGAATTATTCATGTTGGAAGGGACCTCTGGAGGTCATCTAGCCCAAATCCCTGCTTAGAGCAGGTCAAAGACTAAAAGTAGGAACAGACAAAAGGGCTGCTGGGATAATTTATATCCCTTTTTTAAAAAAAGCCAAGCTTTCTGTAGTCTTCAGAAAGTACAAGGAAACCTCTCACTAGTGAGTATCAAAATTCTTCAAGTGTTGATGTATGAGGTGCCAAATAAAATTCTTGGTTCAAAAATGAGACCAGAAGTTACACATTCAGGGCAAATGCAAGCTGCTTTTTTTTTTTCCCCTGTTAAATGGAAGCTCTTATAAAAGAGGAAGCAGTTTTGCAAATTGAGCCATCTTTTATCAAGAACCATTTCACAGGCTCATAAGAGAAGGCCTTCTGAAAGTTCTGTTCACCTAAATTAGTTTCAACTAAGTACAAAAAAACCCCTGACAAGTATGAACAATATTATATTTAAGCATGCAAAACACTCTCCCATAAAACATCAGTTTAACTCACCTTCATCTCAAAGCAGACTTTGCCTTTAGAAACTCCATAGGAGGCTCTCCCTCCAGCCCAAAGGAAAGCAAAGCTTTCCATGGTCAGAGAGGAAGCACTAAACCGGTCTCTTGAGATTTTAAAATGCAGGTCACAGTTATCTGTTAACATAAAAATCATTCTGTTTACTCTTATTACAAAATAAAGTTCAGCTGGCCAATTTTATGCATTAAAGGTGATTTCAGCTTTCAAAGGTGATTTTCAAGACAAACTGCCAGCAAGTGCTCGGTATCTTTCAGGAGAGCAACTGAACACATGCCTAGAGCGAGCTACAGGCTGAAACTCAGCCAAAAATCTTACGAAAAGCTAGCTAACAAGAATCATTTTCAAGGTGCCATCTTCACTTCTGTCACAAATTCCCTCTATTTTTTCCATCTGCTTAAAAGCTTGAATTTCACCTCATCTATTTGAACCTTTTTCGTCAGTTACCTGAGATATTTCCATCAATATAGAGCAAAGGAATCTGCATCATGCTCTTTGCATTATTTGCTAGATACATTACCCCTCATGCCCGAACCTAAGGGCAGCTGAGCAAAGGAATCTGCATCATGCTCTTTGCATTATTTGCTAGATACATTACCCCTCATGCCCGAACCTAAGGGCAGCTGAGAAGTAAACAGGAACACAAGTATTTTTGTTTAAGTACTGAAAGTAGTACTGTCTTTGGTTAATGTAGTCATTTAGCAAGTCCAATTAGATTAAGCCAATTAAAATAAAGTCAATTAAGTCAAATGCGGATAGGTTAAGCACACTGAATGTGGTAAGAGAACCTACTTCACCCAAGTAACATGACCTGCACTATGAATTCACCTATCACTCTGAGAACTTAAGTGGAACCTTTGTTTTACAGACATCTTCAGAGCTGTACCACCATGAAGTTTCAAATTAATCTTCTAGTAGGTTTCCAAAAGACAATGCAAAATGGTAACATGAGGTGCAGGACATAGCACTTGAATTCCCAGAGCAAGGAATCCATTGAAGAAACTCCAAACCTATTTGACAGTTACAAGAAAGGAGCAAAATTAGCAAGCAGTGAGTTGTTCTGCCCTGGTATAAAATCTGCATGCTGCCCGACTAGACTAAAATGCAGCCTTCCCTGTATTACTGGTAACTCTCATGCACGAGATCTTGTTTTGTTTGCATAAAGCCATCCGCAGCTGCAACTACAATGTTTGTGATCCGAGTGTTTTCTCATTAGCACTTCTAATTTCTGTTGCATGAAAACCAGGTAAGATCATACAGAAGAAACCTACCTGTGTAAGTTACTTTTAGAACAGCAAGGGAGAACAGAATTTGAAGTTACAGCTTCCTTGTAAGACACAGGTAATAGAAAGCCCTTAAGAGTGCTAAACCTCTTATATGCCTGGATCATTATGGTCCAGAAAAGAGAGCGCCAAGTTGTTACACAATTCAGTCTTAAAGCTATGTTTGATGCTGATCTCCAAGCAGTCTGTCGACATTTTTAACTATATTGCAAAGTTTGTCCAGTAACAAAACTTTCTACTAGAAATAGTAATAATGAAAAGTAGCTACTACTCAGTTATTGGGAAAATCAGAAGCTCCCACAAGGGTGGCTACTCACCAGGTTAGCAGCTAGAAACTTGTGATTTAGTTACCAGAATGTCACGATGGCATATTCAGCAATTTACAAGGCTGTAAACTAATACCTCCTTCCATTTCAAAACATTTGTCAGGAAAAACACACCTGAAATTACTAGCAAGTATGCCAGACAATGCCAAAATTTAAGCTTTCCTTCCATGGCACTTTAAGAATCCAACAAGTTCAAGCATCACTTCTTTAAGTTTTTTTAATACTGCACTAAGTCCTTACACTTACCCTCGAGAATACAAATGTCAAATTTGCCCCAGTCATGGTACATCACAGTAATAGTAACACTTACAATCTACCTCAAGAAAACCCTCACTGTTTGTAGGTACTTGTCAATTTCTATGCCCTTCCAACCACTTCTCTTTGCCATCCCATTTGCACAAATCACCCCCCCGCCCCGCAAACTCCCAGGTTGCATAAATGGGTCATTTTTCAGGAGGTCTTACCTGATTTTTTTGTTAAATTTACCAGAAAACATGAAAAAAAATACTCCACTGGTTGGTACATAAATAGGGCCTCAGCAAGTTATACGGGAAGCTCACTTCACAAATTGTACTACTGTAACCACCTACACTACTGACTCTCAGAACTTTCTGAAGCAAAAAGCTCATGTACTATATACTTAGTTTCTCAAGCTGTTTCTAGGGTGTTCTAGGCTCACTCTACACTTGGCCAGCTTAGTTCCCATACTAGATTAGTGTTTTGGTGAAGATTTCTTCAGAGAATTGTATTACATCACAGACTTCATGGGAAAACCAAGCTTATTACTGCTAATATAAAGACCCATATATCCTTCTGTGCTTTTGTATACTGAAAATGGGTGGAAACACCACTTCAGATTTTTTTTTTTTTTTAAAGTTACTTGGTAATGAAAGTCAACAAATGTATTCACCCCACATTTCAGGAAGTGTAGTTTTAAGATTAAAAGCATACCACCACTACTTTCCAAAGTAAAGGAAAGCATGTTTACTCACAAGTATCAAGACAAACCACTGTGTCGTCAAAGTGTTCATCTTCCTCTTCAACAGGTGGTTGAGGGGACTTGGCCCTGAACAAAACAAAAAACAAACAAAACGTATTAAAGCTACATGTATTTTTACACTGTTAAAATAAGCATTTCTGTACCTTACTGCTCTTCATTCACAAAATGCTGCACAGCATCAAGTTTATTTACCTGCTGTACTTATTTTCCTCAATGTATTCAAAATATCCACGGCCATGGTCTTCACGTGGTCTCTTCACTCCCCTCTTCTTCTCACCAGGCTTTTGTTCTGTTTTAGCGTCTCCTGTAACAGAATTAATGATTTATTTTAATAACACAAAGTAACTTTAATTGGGAATAAAATCCTATACTATGGTTCCAACTTTGGAAACCGGAAGAACCTACGGTAAGAGAAAAGCAATAGTACCCTGAAGAAGAATTTTGCCTTGTACTAAGATAAACCCCCCGTCTTGAATTTTCTCACGAGACTCAAAACTTGTCTGCTAAATCATCTCTGATCCGCGACAGAAGCGGCCAGTACACCACGCAGCAGCTGGTACAGCCCTCGATGTTAAGATCCCCACAGAAAAGCCAGACCGCTCCTAAGCGGTGAAAGAAAANAAAAAAACAAAACAACAAAACAAAACAACAAGGAAAAAAAAAAAAAAAAAAAAAAGCCCGGACAAAAAAAACCCCTCCCGCGACGCTAGCCCCGCCCCCCCGCCTCGAAAGCAGGACATTCCCGGCCGCTCGCAAGGGCACCGAGCGATCCGCACGACTGCGCCTCCTCCCGGCAAGCCGTGCGCGGCGGCCCGGGCGGGAGCCCCGCGTGGGGCCGCCCG